>PVIJ01010625.1:0-59174 GCA_004024925.1 Scalopus aquaticus | reverse complement strand
TACCACATCTTCTGGATCCAATCATCTATTTTTGGACATCTGGGTTGCTTCCATACCTTTGCTATTGTGAACAGTGCCGCAATGAACATACAGGTGCATGTATCCTTTCGGATTAGTGTTTTTGTGTCCTTTGGGTAAATTCCCAAAAGTGGTATTGCTGGGTCGTATGGGAGCTCCATGTTTAGCAGTTTGAGGAATCACCATACAGCTTTCAATAGTGGTTGGACCAGTTCACATTCCCACCAGCAGTGTAGAAGAGTTCCTTTTTCTCCACATCCTTTCCAGCATTTGTTGTTGCCTGTATTGTTAATGTGTGCCATCCTCACAGGTGTGAGGTGGTATCCCATAGTGGTTTTGATTTGCATTTCCTTGATTATAAGTGATGTTGAGCATTTTTTCATGTATCTGCTGGCCCTTTCGATTCTTATGTTTTTATTTTGGTATCAGGGTAAATAGGTTTTACAGAATGTTTAACAAGGAAAGTCTCCCTCTTCTTCAACTATTTTGACTCGGCACAGAGGAAATACACAAAAACTATTCCATGAGTGATTTGTAATAGAGAAAAATGAATTATATAATAAATAAAAATATCTCATTTGAGAAAGTTTTTAATATAAAACACATATTAGCAAACATTATGCCATCCTCAAAATGCAGTCTAATACGAATTCATTGTCTCAAAAGCCTGCACAGGACCCTGAGGAGGGAATCAATGTCTTAGCAGGTCAGGCACCTGGGGAATTGTGACTTGGAAAAGGTCATGTGACTATGCAGAAGTGGTGAAAGTTAAATTCACTGTCAACCTCTTTCTTCCCTTCCCTGACTCCCACATGGACTGTGCAAACTCTGCTCATTTGGAAGCCCTGCTGCTGCAGGGCTCTGGTTATTGAGAGACCTCAATGTCCTAGAGAGGAGTGTGAGATGTTTTTCCTCTGAGTTCCACTCCTGAGAGGAGGGGCATTTCCACCTGTGAGGAGGGCTCTAGATTGTCTGTATCGAGATGGGTGGGAACACTTTGAGGAGGGGCTCCTTTTTGATCTGGAGATACTGGACAGATGAAGATGGGAGTTGTGCATTCCTCATTATGCAGGATAAAAGGCCTCAATGATCCTTCAAATCGATTTTTCAAGGTACAAATAAGGGACTGATCATTTATATTGTAGAAGTAGATGCTCCCACCATCATAATCTAATAAAATCCCCACTTGTGTAGGAGGGAATCCGAGAGGGAGGATGATTCTGTGGGGATTAAATGTGAAATATTCATGTTCTGTCGCCAATCCAAGGACCCAGCAACCATTGTAGGGAGACAAAATTGCATAGTTTACCCTCCTGTGCACATCTTCCCGGTACACACCCAAACACCACATTTCATTGTGTCCCACTTCCACTTCCCAGTAATGCTTCCCTCCCTTGAAACTCTGAGAAGCCACCACAATCTTGGTATTAAATTCCTTCTCCAAGTAGGGCACCTCCTGCGCATCTTTCCTATAGATTTCACAAGTGTAGATCTGGAATTGAGCCATGTCTGTGTTCAGAGTCACCTCCGCTGGGCGCGTGTAAGAGAGAGAAAGCACGAGTTACTGGGTTGTTACTGGGCTGGGCTGGGCCTGGAGGTTACTGAAGATGGATTCAGGGTGTGGCCAGAGGCAGAATTTCTCCACACACTGTGGCTTCAGCCCCTCTCCAATCTCAGTGGATCCAAGGGATTCATCAATGCCTAGTAATGGCCAGTTATGAAACTATAACTTTTGTATATGACCCAAGCCTTACTATTTTTCTTCCAAGTAAAACCCACTATTTGATTTTAGAGGGCTTAATCATTTCCTCTGTCTCTTGTATCCAGCTTTCTTCTTTTCAGTTCTGCCAAACGTCACTTCTTTCCCTTCAGTCCAGTTCCCTGGCCACTTACTAGTGCCCTCAATTCCCTGAAACTCCCCCTGGCTGACACAGCCCCCACCCTCTCTCCTCCTACACCTGGCTGAGAGTGGGTCTGGGGGAGGTGTACCCTGGGGTGGACTTAGGGGTCAGGGACTCATCATCTGCAGCCAGATGGCTTTCAGTGTCCTTCAGTTGTTCCATCTCTGTAACTCTGCCTCCCACGCCCACCCAAAGCTCTGTTACACTCAAATTCCCTTGGTGTTGGTACCTTCACACTGTCGTGCCTTTTTCAATTCTGAAAACAAGCAAACAGAGTGGGATGATCAGTGCTTAAATGGAGGGTAATGGACAGAGAGGAAAAATGAAGGTGGTGCCCATTTTTGGTGTCATAGACCCACCAGAAATTGATGAAAGTGATGGCATTCTCTACAAAATGCATAATATCTGCAATAAATTACACGTTTGCTTCTTCAGAGACGCATGGGCCTCAGGCTTAAGAAATCATAAACTAGGGCCTTAGAAGTGACAAATAAATGGTTTGTGGGAGGTACAACTTCTCTCACCTTCCACTCCATGCTTCCTTCTCCGATCTGAAAACCAACAACATAAGAGGTTCATATCACAAAACACATTCCCAAGGGAGAGAGAAAAAAGTTCTGGGTAACATTCTTACCCAGTTTATAGGAAGTTTCCATAATACAGAAAGGAGATTACTTCATGCTTGATACAAACTTGGATAAGGGCTCAAAGCATCACAGCAGGCAGGAGGGTAAGATTCCCCACAGGGACCCATCCTTCTGGGTCCACACCCCCAAAGAGAGCTCATGAAGTCCATAGCTCCTCATTTTACAGAATGTACCAACAGGCATAATTTGCAGGCAATTTTGGAGGGGTTCAGAGTACCGACAACCATCTTAAAATACCCAAATGTTTGAGGATGAATTAATTAGTTAATAGATGGGGGAGAAGTCAGCTGCCTCAGCTGGTTTCCCCATGCACCCTGTCCAGCCTGGAGGCAAGACAACTCATAGATGATTCAACACAAGGAATAGGAGGAGTCCAGGAGCACCGGGATTGGAAGGCTCATAGCATGACAGGATACTGACCCAATTCTGCCTGGATTTTCTCTGAAAAAGAAATACAATATCCAGAGGTTGACACAGAGAAGTGTAACTTCACAAGCAGCTCTAGCTCCACTTAGGAAGATGAGTTGTGGGTAAAGGTAGGGGCTCTCCTAGAACTGTCTTTTGAACCCAGCCCCCAGCTGCTGTACTGAGAATCTCTATCTGGGATGAAACAAGACATCAGAAACATTCAAACTGAAGAAAGAGAAATGGCCCCTAGGATTCTCTGGAAATGGAGATGGGAATCATGGAATCATCAAGGAGAAGGCAGCTGGGGGTGAAGGGGAGGACGTAGGATTATGGAATGCATCTCCAGAGCAATATTACTTTCAAGGAGGAGAAAATTCATTCTTGGGATAAGAAACTCTTATTGAAATGGAATATTATTTGATCATATTTCTCTCACTTTTATTTCCTCTGTTATTAAGTTGTCTCAACTACATTGAAACTTTCTTTACTGGGTTCTTGTTGGTGTTCTTAGAAATTTAGTTTTGTCCTATAGGTACTGAAATAATTCTCCTTCCCCATCTGTGGGCCCTCAGTGAAGTAGAACAGGCATGGTGGGAGTGACATGTCCTGAGGGAGCGACTTCAGGTCAACCTGGGGGAGGATGAGGACTGTGGTCCCTGTGGCTCAAGTGATAGGGCCCTGGAGGAACAGACCCAGGAGGGGAAGCATCACTGACCCTGGCCATGCTGGATGCAAGAAAGAGCTACGGCCCAGGCTTCTTTATGTCACTTACTGTAGTATTTGTGGAAGAAAATGCTCAGGCCAATGATACCACCGCATAGAACAAGGAAGAGTACTCCCAGTGAAAGAGACACCAGGCGCCAGGGGAAGGGCTGGAAAAACATCTCTGAAAAAATAATCCACAGAGCCCTTAGTTATTTCTGAATAGAAAGATAGTTTGAATCTCATTTAAGGAATAAACCCCTGCCTCAAGATTAAAGAGACATTTTTCTATAATTTCCCTTATGCATTATTTGAATGGAATTTTCCTCGCACTCCTTTATGTGTAATGTCACCTCTGGCACAGTAGTTTCTGTTCAGGTGTGGATTGTTTTCTGGTTCTCTGTTCCATAACATTGTCTGTTTGTCTATCCCTGTGTCCATATTTTGCCTGGCTTCATCATCACTGCTCGGAGAAATGTCTTAACATTCACTACAGGAAGCATTTCAGTTTTTACTTTGCTGTGTCTTAGCAATTCTTGGCCATTTACTCAGTCATATCAATTTTGAGTCAAACTGTCTAGTTCCAAGAATACTCTGTTGAAGTTTTCAATAGAATTATATTAAACATATATGTAAATTATTGAATATATAATATCTTTAAGATATTGCATCTTATCACCTAAGAAAAGTTACATCTCTCTCCTTATAAACTTCTACCAAGAATAAGGACATCAAGTGGTTTTCAGAAAATGTCAAAGAATTGGCATCATTCAGACAATGCTCTATAAGTATAATACAATTCAGTTAAATGATTATAACAGAATACCAGAGTACTTTCCTTTCTGAAGAAATGCTCCAACTGCTGGTGGCGCCTTTCAATAGAAAGTAATTGTGACATCTTCTAGAAGATTACATTGTTGGAGTCTTGATCCTAACAATTCTGCCTTGTTCTTGGATACGTCCAAATCATGAACCATGTCATTTAATACTTCCTGTGTTAGTCTGTGTGGGGTTGATGATACACCACAGTGAAAATCTGGATCACTGCATGCTGATGGAACAGGAGAGGAACAGGTCAGCTCACCCTTGTCCTCATCAGATGTGGAACTGGTCTCAGTGCAGATGGAATGTCTAGGTAGACTCTTCTCGACTTCTTTTGCTTCGTTATTGCACCAGAAAGAGTAGGAACCAAGCATAAGTAACAGTCTTTTATGTGGTTGCTTGGCTCTCTCCACACCATGGGGACTGCAAATGGCATTGATGGTCTTTTGCCATTTAACCACTGTGCTAGCTGAGCTGTACATGTAGCACAGCATCTAGGCAGGGCCCAAGGCTTGTGTTGGTCACCAACTTTGCATCTGAAGTAAAGATGATTAGGCCTTCTTCACTTGAGAAGTGATACTTTTCTTCTGGTTGGCAAATGTCACTTCTCCACAAATAGAGCAGAAATTGTCCATGCTATTAACGCACTTTCAAGGCATTACTATTCTGTATTGTGCCTAAATGGAGTTCTCATGATGGCATTATACTCTCATGGAAACCTCTTATCATAAACAAAAAAGCCAAAAAGGCAACTGTCTATAAGACAGGAAGCAGGTACTCATCAGGAAACAAATTGGCCAGTATCTTGATATAGAACTTCCCCAGTTTCCAGAACAATGAGAAATAATTTTTTGTCATGTATCCACCCAGTCTGTGGTATTTTGTTATAGCAGCTCTAGCTGACTGAGACAACATATGAACATTTAGCATTTCTAGACTGTGATGTGTAAGGAGGAATGGGTGTGAGGCAAAGTGTAGGAGCAGGCCTACACTTACTGCAGAGGCATTAATCCAAGAAATGGGGACCAAGGCCTGTAGGCTTTGTGGGCTCTGTGGGCAGTATAGCCCTGCAGGACTGTTAACTGATTTCCAGCAGGAGAGAATTATGATCAAACTTACACCTTAGAGAGTCTCACAAACAACACCAGGATGATGATGGGGCAAACACTAAGTCATTCAGGTGAGAAAAGAGAAAAATTATTAGAAAACGAGAACCAGTACCAGAAACTGCTATAGGAGTTTTATTCAAAAGAACTAAATGGAGGTTGAAGAATGTTTATCCTTACCTCCAGTCATGACATGGGAAACAAAGGAGACCATTCCTGACATGGGCGGCCTTCATTTGACAATTGTTTTTTTCCCATCTCCCATTCCAAACAGAATTTCTCTCCAGTATTCTGATATTCCCCAAGGTCTAGGCCAATGTACAAAACCTAGTTAATGATTATTGAGAGAATAAATGAAAGATGGAATGATGGTGTAGCAGCAAAGAAGGAGGTTTAGATAAGATGATGTAGATTTATCTTCCTACCCTACCTTACAAAGTAAAACTATGACCCTGGAAATAAAACATAAGGCAACCATAGGGGAACTAGTGAGGTGGAAATAGGAAGATAGACTTACTGGGGCCCAGTGAAGTCCCTGGAAGAACAACACAATAGCAGAGGGTCTGTGATCTACCTGCTACTTAGCAATAGAAAGTGCCTTCAGTAGACCCCAAGTAAGTTCACTATTTTTCTATACTACTAACAATATCAGATAGGCTCAGAAGTACCTGAAATAGAACTGAGCAGGAACCCCTACTGACATGAGGACCACAGGAAGAGTTCTTTGTCCCTCTGTAGATTCTTCTCTGTAATCTAGGTACATCAGAGCATCTCATCTGGGACACACTTTCTACTCAATAAGCAACAACTAGAACAGATCATAAAATTGAATTGTTCACCAAAGTACAACCAGTAAAAGTATGCCAGGACCCTGAGTGTTAAACTTAAACAACACGGCTATATACTAAAATAGAAATTTTAAATAGTGTTCACAGAATTATATAATAATAGCCCAAACATCCATATTTCAATAAAAAATTGAAATTGTACAAAGAACCAAGAATATATTATTTAATATGATAATAGAAAATTTATATAAGTCAACACTGAGATAAATAAAATATTAAGATTATCTGACAAAGACTTAAATAGTTGTCAGGAAAAATACTTCAAGAAATGATTACAATTTATCTTGAATCAAATGAAAAAATGGAATATTTCATTAAGTCATAGAAATTATTTTTTGAAAAGAATCGAGTGGAAATTATATAACTGAAAAATTAAATAACAAATAGGAAACTTATAGGATGAGTTCTATGGGAGAGTAGAGGTGACAGAAAATAGAACTTGGGGATAGATAAATAGAATTTACCAAATCTGAGCAACAGAAAGGGCATAATTATTTTTTAAAAGGATATACCCCTCAGGGACCCTCAGCTCCTTGATAAAAGTTGAAACATTTGTATCATCAGAGTCCTAAGAAAGAGATAGTGGGACTGGAAAAGTATTTGTAAAACTTATGGCTGATAAACTCCAAAATTTGGTGGAAAACAAAAAAATAATAGTTTCAAGAAGCTGAGTGAATACCAAATTAAAAAACAATAAAATTCACATTTATACATATGATAATTAAATTTCTGAAAACTAAAGTTAAGGGACAAAACATGAAAGCACCCAGAGAAAGAACAGGCATACTACATATACAGGAACATCAATTAAAATGACAGTAGATTTATCCTCAGAAACATTGATAGCTAGAAAACAATGACACAACATCTTTTAAGTGATAGAAGAACTGTCGATAGAAAAATCTAACATCTGGCAAAACTATCCTTCCAGGATGAGGGAGAAATCAAGACATTCTCCAATGAAGAAAAACTAGAGAATATGTTGCTAGCCAACATAACCCTATAGAGCATTTAGAGGAAATTCTTCTTACAAAGTTAATGTGAAAGGAAGGGATTTTAAAACATCAAGAAAGAAGAAAAAATTAAAAAGCAACAAATGAGACTATCCATATGAGTTTTGAAAATTCATGTGATGGTTGAATCAAAATTTATAACACCATGAATAAGGTGCTCAAGGCAACATTATTTCAAAAGCAGGAAGTAAAAAGGACCCAAGTAAGGTTTCCACATTTGTCTTGAAGTGATAAAATGTTGATAATAGTAGATGTGATAAAATATTTATGTATATTATAATAACCAAAACAAATGCTAAGAAAACTATACAAAATGATAAAAACTATGAATTAGTCAACATAAAAGTTTTCATAAGTCAGAGTCAAAAGAAAAAGGAAAAAATGAGGGAGAATTAAAGGAAACAAACAGAAATAAGTGGCACATGAAGTTTTAATCTGTACAACTACTTAAATGTTAGTGATCTAAAAAAAAATCAATCAAGCTGATTAAACCTTGGAATTTGGCAGAATAGGTTAGAAAAGAATTGGCCTAACTATAGAAAAGTCATATCAAATACAATGACAGGGAGTAAACGTAAAAGGATGAAAAAATATATACTGTTGTTATCACCTTCCAGTAGTGGGATGGGCACCCCCACCATGCTCACCCAAAATTTGGGTCAGAGGTCAAGACCAATAGCATCACACATGCACCAAAAATGTATGACACAATTTGTTACTTAACAAATGAGACTTTCTAGGGAGGAGACACTCTTGGATTTTACTGTGGCTAGGGGAACAGACTGACAGGATTTTCTTCACACATGGGGTAAGTCTTCCATGATTTAACTGCTCAGACTAACCAAATAAAAAAATCTCTCAGCTTACCCAAATATAGGGCAAAACAGGAAGGGAGAGTAGTGTGCAGCAATCAAAAAAGACAAAGTCATGCCATTTGTGACATCATGGCTGGAGCTTGAAAGGATAATGCTGAGTGAAAATAGTCAGAAGGATAAAGATGAATACTGAATGATGTTACTAATGTGTGGAATATAAAGGAGCCAAATTAATTGTCAGATAAAAACAAACTAAAAAACTAACCCTTGGTAGATGATTAGAGAACTGAAACACCAAGGGGGAGGGAGGTTGGGGGAAGGGTAAGAACAAAGAGAGATGAAAGCACCATGGTCTATGGTGGAGGAACATAGGTCAGTTGGTGATGGGCACATGTGGTAATTAATACCTGATGGGAGGGTTCCCCAATATTACCTCAGTTAAAAATTAATTAATTCAAGAGGAAGGGATAAAAACAGTCATCATTAAAACATTAAAAACCGGAGTCAGATTTGACACCACGCAAATAATTTTTTATAATATAAAATAAAGTATATTTCAGAACAAAGAAAGTTATGGGACAGATTTTACATAATGATAAGATAATAAATGAACTGGGAAGTTATAGAGATTGTAAATATCACGCTTCTAAGAAAAGAACATTAAGAAACATGAAGACATAACCCAGAGTGAAGATGGAAATTTTAACATCCTATTCTCAGCAATTAATAGAATTGCTAGGCTTTATCAGCAAGAATGCAGAATATGTGAAAAACACAAAAAGTTAATAGGCTGTAAGCAACATTCTTCCCAACAAAAGTGGAATGTACATTATTTTTAAATGTCAAAGTCACATTCACCAATATAGGCTGTATCTTGGCCCATGAACAAACATCAATGAAACTGAAATAATTCAAATATACAGAGTATGAAACTTTCTAAGAAAAAGAATTCTGAGGGAGTTCATCATCACTAGGCCTGCCTTACAGGAAATGATGAAGGGAGTTCATCGAGCTGTAATGAAAAGATGTTAATAAATGACATACATACAAAAGTATAGAATACATTGGTAAAGGAATTTTAAAGTCAAGTTTTTAAAATTCTAGTATTGGGAGACCTCAGACCCACACTCGAGGTAGTACCATTGTGCCCCAGACCTTGTGACCTCCAGAGAGACCCTGACATCACCTGCCCAGATAGCTGAGATGTCAGACCTGTTTTGGATGGAGAATGCCCCATGACCTCCCACAAGACCCCATCAATCACTATTTAGGATGGTGAGGCCTAGAACCACAACAGGGTAGGAACCAGGAAGCCCTAAGTCTTACAACATCTTGTGAGACACCCATCAGCTGCCCACTCCAATTGATATGACCCCTGACCAGTGAGAGAACCAAAGGAAAAACCACCTAACCAGCTGGGCCCCAAAACATATAATTCAGAGAAGGCAAAACCCAACAAAAGGCTGTATGGATTCTTAAGGGAATAATACAACACACAGAGAGAACAAATCTCCAAAACCCAACTTAAGGATGTAGAAGATATGTTCTTCCTGTCAGATACAGTTTAAAATTGCATAATAAAGATATTCAAAGAAATGGAAGAATAACAAGAAAACTCAGAAAAACAAATGAATGTCCTTATAAATAAAAATCAATGAACTGAAGATAGAAAATGAAGACCCCAATAGGATAACAATGGAGTTTCAGGATATAAAAAGAGAAATACAGGAGACGAAAAACTCAGCAGAAATTTTTGATCAAGCAGAAGAATCAGCCAGTGTAGTTGAAATGATGCGAATGCACAAAGAATCTGGTCAAGAAGGAAAGAGAGAAATGAATTTTTAAAAAACGAAGAAACATTCCAAGATTTATTCAACTCTTTGAGGAGAGGCAACATACAAATAATGGGAATACCAAAGGGGGAAGAGAGAGAGAAATGAACAAAAAAAATGCATTTAAAGAAATAATTGAAGAAAATTCCCAAACCTAGAGAAGGAAACATGTACAAATCCAGGAAGCTAAAAGAAGTCTGGAGTACCTAAACAAAATGATAGCTACATCAAAACATTTATTAATAGTAGTGAAACTTCCAAAATTTCAAGACAAAGAATTTTGAAGCTGTCAAGGGGGAAGAAGCAGATAACTTATAATGGTACCTCAATTAGCTAATACTACACTTCTCTGAAGAAACACAATGGGCAAGGAGAGGGTGGAATGATGTGTTCCAAATGCTTATAGACAAAAACTACAGTCAAGAATACTCTATCTTTTAAGGCTCTCCTATCACACCATTGTTTACAACAATCAAATTATGGACACAACCTAAATGCTCCAAAACAGATTAATAAGGAATATGTTATATATACACAATGGAATATAACTCAGTGATCAAAAAAGATTAATTCACACCATTTGTAACAATATGGTGGGAGGTGGAAAGGATTAAACTAAGAGGAATAAGTCAGCAATAGGAGGACAAATATCAGATGTTGTTACTTACATGTGGAATATAGAGAAACTAAACTAAGGATCAGATAAAAGCAAGCTTAAAAACTAACTCTTGAAATCTGACCATAGAGGGAGGGAGGTGAAGGATGGGTAAGAACAAAAAGGGAAGGAAGTACAATGTACTATTTTGGTGGACTATGGGAGATTTGGTAGCAGATGAACTATGGCAGTGATACCTGATGTGGGAATCCTAATGTTACTTAAATTAAAAAATGAATTTATGAAAAAATGAGAAAACTCTAATTCTGCAATAATTTGGTATGTTAATCATTTAATTATAGTATAAAGATGAAAGAAATAGAGTACTACAACTAACCCTAACTACCATAATTTACTAATGAATAAACAATATAAAAGAAATAAATTATATTGTTAAAAATATGAAAGGGGAGGAGAAAAAAGGTGGAATTTTTTTTTAAACCTATAAAATGTTTTCTATAAGCTTCATGGCCAACACAAAAGAAAACAGATGACTCATAACAAATAAAAAAAGACAAGTTTCAGAGCATGCTTGATAAAAACTATCCTATCCATAAAGATAATCAGTAGGAAACAAAAATAAGAAAATGGAAATCAAAATATCCAGAAAAGCAATTAACAAGATGACATTAGTAAATTCTTATATATCAATAATTATGCTACATGTAAATGGATTAAATGCAATTAAAAGGCACATACTGGCTGGATGGATAAAAATATAAATGAACCAACATTGCCTTAATAAAAAATACAAAAATTAAAAAATAAATGATCCAACTATATGCTATCCACAAAGTCTCACTTCTGCTTTAAGAATACACAGAGGCTCAAATAGAAGGAATGGAAAAATATCCCTGTGCAAGTGAAATCCAGAAGAAAGCAGAGATAGCTGTATTTATATCAAACAAAATCAATGGTATACCAAAAAATATAACAAAGAAAGAAGATCATTATGAGGGAAGGGGATTAATTCATTTGGATCACAATTATACACATCTAATATTGGAACACCTAAATATGTTAAGCAAATGCTAGCAGATTTGAGAGGTAAATAGTGAACAGAACAATAATAGTAAGGAAATTCAGTATTTCCCTTTCAATAGAAGGATCAATAGAAAGATCACTAGAAAGATCATTTAGACAGAAAATCAACAAAGAAACACTGGACTTGAATCATGTTAGACCATATAGATCTAAGTGACATTTACAGAACAGTTAATCTACAACAACAGAAAACATGTTTTTAAAATGCACAGGGAACATTCTCCAGGATGCATCATGGGATAAAGTATACACATTAAAAAAAAATCTTAGCAAATTTAAGAAGACTGAAATCATGCTGAGTATCTATTCTGATCACAATGGTATGAAATTGGAAATCAGCAACATACAGAAAGCTGGAAAGTATACATATATGTAGAAATTAAACATGACACCTCTGAACAACCAATAGGTCAAAGATAAAATAAATGAAAATGGAAACACAACACACAGAATTTATGAAATGCCTTAAAAGTGCTTCTGAAAGAAGGCTTATTGGGATAAGTACATACAGGATGAAAGAATGATATCCAAAATATATTAAGAACTCATATAAGTCAATAAAAAAATCAAATTAAAAAGGAGAAGTATATTTTAGCTCTTTTGCCTATTTTTTGATCAGGTTATTTATTTTCTTTTTGTTGAATTGCATTATTTCTTTATATATTTTGGATATCAACCTTTTATCAGATGTGTTATGTGCAACTATTTATGTTCATTCAGTAAGGTGTCTTTCTTTTTCATTAATATTTTTTTTCTGTGCACATACTTTTTAGTTCGATATTATCCCATTTGTTAATATTTGCTTTTGCTTCATTTGCCATTGGAGACCAACCAACAATGACATCACTGAAGCCAACGTCATGGAGTGTTTTATCTTTGATGTATTTCAAGGTTTGGGTCTTACATCATGTTCTTAATCCATTTGTAGTTAATTTTTATGTGAGGTGTGAGATGGTGCTTTAGCTTCATTCTTCTACTTAGGGCTGTCCAGTTTTCCCAACACCATTTGTTGAAGAGACTATTTTATCTCCAGTGTGTACTTTTGGCTCCATTATCATTGATTAACTGTTGCTAGATATGCCAAATTTAATTATGGGCTCTCAATCTATACTATAAATTTAAGTCTGTTTTTGTTCCAGCACAGTACTGTTTCAATTATTATAAATTTGTAGTGTAGTTTGACGTCTGAAAGTGTGAAACTTTTTGAAAGAAGACATACAGATGACCAACAAGCACACGAAATAATGCTCATTATCACGTATCATCAGGGAAATGCAGATCAAAACCAAAATGGAATACTATTCAGCATTCAAAGAAGATAAACACATGCAATTTGCAGCGACATGGATGGAATTAGAGGGAATCATACTCAGTGAAATAAGCCAGAAAGAAAAAGAAAAATATCGAATGGTTTCACTTATAACAGGACTATAGGGAAACCAAATAGGAGAGAGACACTCAGCCGGGTGGGGTGGGGAGGGGAGGATAAGGGCACAAAATGGAATAGAAAAGAATACAAGGGACCATGGAGATGGATCACGGGTGAATTGGTGGTGGGCTACCCAAGGGGAATACAAAATGTAAAAGACATAAATATCAATAAAAATAAAAAAATTAAAAAAACCACAATGAGATACCATCTCACATCCATGAGAATGCCCCACTTCCAATAGACTAGAAACAACAAATGTTGGTGGAGATGTGAAAAAAAGGAACTCTCATACACTGTTGGTGGGAATGTAAACTGATCCAGCCCTTATGGAAAACAGTATGGAAGGTTTTCAAAATACTAAAATGGATCTATCATTTGACCTAAGAATTTTGCTCCCAATATACATACACATTGGAATATTTTCAGCCATGAAGTAAAAGGAAATTATGCCACTTGCAACAAAATGGTTGGAGCTTGAGAATATTATGCTAGGTGACGTAAGTCAGACAGAGAATGACAAGTACTGAATAATATCACTTACATGTAAAATCTAAAAAAGTCAAACAATCAGAGTAAAATGGTGCTAACCGGAGGCTGGGATGGGGAAATGGGAAGATTGTTAAGGGTACAAACTGGCAATTAGTAGATAAAAAAGTCCTGAAGAGTTAATGCATAGTTATGCCATAAAACAATATTCTAGTATAAAACTCAAAGTTGCAAGAAATTAAATCTTAATTTCTCCACCACAAATGAAAAATGACTATTTTCAATGTGATAAGATGTTAGCTAATGCTATAGTAGTAGTCATATTACAGTATATAAAAGTATCAAATCATGTTTTACATCTTAAATGTGCAGAACTTCATAGGTGAACTATATTTTTATATAATTCTTAATTTAAAAAATCAAATTACCCAATTTAAAAATTGACAAAATATCTGGATGGATTGCCAAAGACTATTTACAGACATCAAGAAAGCATCTGAGGGGCCTCCCTGGTGGCCCAACGGGTTAAGCGCAGCACTGTGGAGCTGTCAGCAGTTGCAGGGTGAGTTCAATGCCTGGCCAGGGAGATTCCCACATGGCACAGCAGACCTCTCCTGCCTCACCCACTGATCCCCTCAGCAGTGTATTTCAGTTGATCTGCCTGTTCTGCTCCCCACTCTGTCTCTGGTGAACCCTCTCGCCGCCCCACACCTCTGGCCTGCACCCCAGCTTGCATGCATAAATAAATAAATCTTTAAAAAAAGAAAGCATACGAAAAAATACTTTATATCATATCACTAGGGCACTGTAAATTAAAGGATAACTAAAATACTAAACAGTGACAATACAAAATGCTGTTTAAAATGTGGTACAACAGAAGCTTTCATTTTTTGCTGATGGGAATTCAAAATAGTACAACCACTTTGGAAGGGTGTCTAGCAGCTTCTTCCAAAACTATACATATTCTTAACAAGTGCTGAAGCAATTACACTAGTTTTTATTTATCCAAATGAGTTAAAATTTATATCCACACAAAATCTTGCATAATAATGTTTATAGTAATTTCATCATAATTGCCAAACCAAGATGTCTTTTAAAGGATAAATGGATAAACAAAGTTCAACATATACATACAATGCAATATTATTTAGTGATAAAAATAGTTAACAAGTCATGAAAAGATATAGAGGAATCTTAAATGCTTATTGGTATGTGAAATAAATCAATCTGAAAAGGCTACATGCTGTATGATTCCAAGTATATGGAAATTCTGGGAAAGGCAAAACTATGGAGAGAGTGAAAGATCAAGGGTTTGCTGGGGTTTATCTGGGAGGGATGTATAGGTATTTTTTTTTTTATAAACCCAACGGTCTACCCCACCGCTAAAACATTAAAGACTAAAAACATTCTTAACACGTTATCATATAACCCAGAAATTGCACTAATGGACATTTATCTTAAACAAATGGAAACTCATATGTATACAAAGACCTGTACATGAATGTTTATGGACATCTTATTTGTATATGTGAAAGCGGAAACAATACAAGCATTCATCAGTAGGTGAACAGCTGCAAACTAGGCACATACACACCCTGGAATACAACACTGAGTAAGAAGGGATGAACAATTGTTACAGACAGTTCAAGGGCACAGTGTTGAATGGTAGAACCCATCTCAGAAGGTTACATACTATATAATTCTATATGTATAACACCGAAGAAATTACAAAATTGCAGAAATGGCAAAGAGAGTAGTGGTTGAATGGATTGGGAAAGTTGGTTGATAGAGAGACTTACTGCGACTATACAGAGATAGTTAACTTTAGGGGCCTCCTTGGTGGCACAACAGGTTAAGTCTCAGCACTGTGAAGCTATCCGAAGCCACTGCAGCACGAGTTTGATTGCTGGCCAGGAAACTTCCCACATGGCGCAGCAGACCTCTCCTACCTCATCTGCTGCTCCTCTCAGTAGTGGACTTCATTGGATCCACCTGTTCTGCTCCCACTCTGTCTCTGGTGAATCCTCTCCCCACCCCACACTTCTGGCCTACACCCCAGATCTTGTATCCATAAATAAATAAATCTTTTTTTAAATAAAGATAGTTAACTTTGTGGTAATGGGATAGATCTATAATTTGATGTCATGGTGATTGCATAAATATGCACATGTGATAAAATAACTTAGAATTACACACATATACAGAACAAACAGCATAGAATCTTGTCTTCTAACTAAATTATTTAAGCTTTTTTTGTTTTTAAACTCCCTTTTCAACAAACACTTCAAGAAGTCCTGATGGTTCTATAAGACAACTAAAACATGGGTTCTCAGAAATCAGCAACTCACCTGACACTTGCAGCTCCCAGATGGCCTCATGTTCAAAACTCTGGGAGCTGAAGAAACATCCATAGAGACCAGAATCTGAGAGAGTGACCTTCTCCAGCCTCAGGGAGACACGCCCATCCACCATGGAGTCCTTCAGCAACTCAGTTCGCCCTCGATAGTCTGGACTCTGCATCTTGACTTGGTCTTTCCCATCCCTGTAGAGGTGGACCACCGAGGAGAACTGATCCCTGAAGAAGCGCACTTCCATTGCCTCTGTGCTTGTCTCAGGGGACAGGGAGCAGGAGAACACTGTGTCCTTCCCAACCAAGACCTGGATCTTCTTGTCTGGCCCAATCACCTGCCACTGGCCTGTGCGAGGAAACAGCAGATAAATGAGCAAATCTCTCGCAGTGTCTGCTAGGGTGGCCCAGGGATGTACTCAGCAGTGGGTGGGGCTTTCACCACAATCTCCCCCTAAACCCAGGGCCTTGCCTCTGTGCGACCCCTGGTATTTCACAGAAGCTGCCACACCAGTTGCTTCACTCAGTCCTCACAAATATTTTGGTAGGTGTATGTTATTGATATTCCCATTTCCAGGATGAGAAGATAATGTCTCAAAGAGACTAAATAAGGTATTTAGGGGTATGAAAAGTCCTATGTAAATGCAATCCCTCTTACTAGCAGAATTCTATACTGTCATTCTCTTCTCTCTGCCAATCTGCTTCGCAGAAAATTCCTAACAGCCCCCTTTCCTTGTTAAAAACTAAGATGACTCTATTTCCAATGAACCAGGAGGGTAGCACATAATAAAATTTCCATTTGGGACAATTTATTTCCTTCAAACATATGATTATATTTTGTAAATGTCTTATGGATATGATAAAGAAATATATAATCTCTGCCCATAGGATAAATGTTCGTTTATTCTTTCTTATTTATTTACCTGTTCTTCCAAATTCTGAAAGATGATCTGTGGCACTATGATGAGGAATCTCGAAGTTCTCATTTCAGAGACCTGTTCTTTAGTGCATTCATGCTGTGACATGTTTTATCAATGGAATGCATCTTTGATGTTTATGTAACTATCTTTTATTTCCACTTTAATATTAGTGCTTCACCCAATGTTTTATCAACATGCCTACCTTCTTTTATTTTCTTAAAACATTTTTCTTATCTTCATTTTGAAACTTTCTTTAATCATTTTTTTTTAATGATGTAACGTTCATTGGTCTATGACACTATATGGGCTTCAGGTGTGCAGGTCTTTAAACCAGCACAGGCATAGTCTGCACTATGATCGCCACCAGAATTTTAGTTTCTATTTGCCACCACCACACAGTCAGCCCCTTTTATCCAATTTATTACCACCCGTTCTCCTGTGGTCTGGCAACCACTAATTTGCTCTTGTTGTTTAAGTGTTTGTTTCCATTTTGGTTGGTTTGTCGATTTGTTTTCTTTCTTTATCCAACACATACCAGTGAAAATTGGTCATCTTGTTTCAAGTGTGATAGTTATTTGTTTACATGCATGTCCCTTGCATGAATCTCAGCTCTCTGGGGACAAGTCCTGTCTTTATTCAGTGACATCCATCCCCATGTCCAGCAAGGTGCCGGGACAGAGTATGGGCTCCATGAACGAGTTACATGGTGAACTGTATTATTTTCTTTCCCCACTTATTCATCTGTTTGATGATCATTCCAATAATTTTACTGCCATAAATCACAACAATTTTTCATGATTACATTTCTTTCAGAGAGACCACAAACTTTGGAAGATCATGTCTTCAGTTTTTTTTTTAAAGATTTATTTATTTTTGCATACAAGCTGGGGTGTAGGCCAGAGGTGTGGGGTGGCAAGAGGATTCACCAGAGACAGAGTGGGGAGCAGAACAGGCAGATTGACTGAAGTACACTGCTGAGGGGAGCAGCGGGCGAGGCAGGAGAGGTCTGTTACGCCATGTGGGATTCTCCCTGGCCAGGTATCGAACTCGTGTTGCAGTGGCTGCGGATAGCTTCATAGTGCTGCGCTTAACCCGTTGCGCCACCATAGAGGCCCAACACACCTTCAATTTTTATGCACACCCTTTTATTGGGAACATCTCTTGACAAATTCTCGTGTACTCACATGTGGTGTGTGCAAGCACATGAGGGTGCTTATGGGCACCCTGAGCGAAGCATGTCATAGGTAAGTTTTCAAATAAGTGGATATTTTAATTTTAACACTAATTACTTCTTATTTTAAATGATTTGTAAATCTTTCTGCAATGTATTTCACTTGCGCATCTTGAAGGAGAGTCCTCTGAAACAAAATGTGGGTCAGGATTTCTGTCAGCTGCCACCTGGCCCAGCAGACACTGCGCCCTGTGACCTTCTCCCTACAGCAGTGGGCTCAGCCTGCCCCTGTCAGATTCTGGTTCCACCCAGATGCCTGGCCTCTGCCTCCCTATTGAGGGCTTCCCCTGTTCCTAGTAACCTGATCAGCAGGGGTACAGGGCAGCCCAGAAAAGCTGGGGATGTAATATTCCTTGGCGCATATCTCACCAGCAGGAGCAGGAAACAGTGGATGCTGGGAAGATTTTTTATATTATTTTTAATTGAGGTAATGCTGGTTTATATGCACACCTATGTTTTTGTATCACTATTTACAATAGTCAAGCTATGGAAGCAACCCAAGTCTCCAAGAACAGATGAGTGGATTAAGAAGATGTGGTATATACATAAGGGAACACTAACCAGCTATGAAAAAAGATGAAATCTTGCCACTCACAACAACATGGATGGGACTGGAGGGGATAATACTAAGTGAAATCAGTAAGAAGGAAAATGACCAATAATGAATTTTATTTATATGTGGAATATGAAGAAACAAAATAAGAGAACAGACAAGACTTAATCAAAACAAACCCTAGAAATCTGATTGTAGAATTGAGACTACTGGAAGGAGAAGGCAGGGGTAGCAGCAAGGAGAGGAGGGGACCCAGTGGACTATGGTGGAGTGCTAAGGGTGCTCTGTGGTACATAAACCCGAGGAGGTGTGAACTTGTATCTCTAAGTCATATGCAGTATTGCTGGGAAGAGCTTAGCTGCCATCTCCATGGCTCTTCAGAAGGTCCCAGTGAAGCTGAGTCCCAGTTTCTAATAGCAGTGACCTGCTCACTACCTCTATGACTTCCCCATTCAGATTTTACTTCCCCCAACTCCCTCACTTTAGTTCTTCTAAACAAGCCACCTGTGCACCAGCCCTGTCTCTGCTCCATGCTGGAGACTAGCCTGACTTGCCTGGGCAATGCTGCTTCTGGGGCATGGAACGTGTTCTGCAGTGTCTCTTTCCAGGCCCAGTATTTGTTGCTATCATTTCCGCACCTGCAGGACCTCTTTCTACTTTGCTCTTCTTTCCTGAAGAATCAGAGAGAAGTCCCTGTTGTAAACATGCACTTGGTGCTAGCGGAGCTCCATGCTACCTGCTTTACACATGTGAGCTCATGCGCTTCTCACAACAGCCCTGTCAGCATGTGACAGCATCTTTTTGTCGTGATGAGCAAACAGACACCTAGCAGGGTTAGAAGTCACAGGCTTCCTAAGCAGAGGACATGGGGGTTTTAAACAATGTATGCCCATGAAGTCATGTCCCCTATACCCTCCTACCTCTTCTGGAAATAGAGACGTCAATGCATCGTAATTTGGGCAAATATTAACTTCATGAGAGACTCTTATACGAGAAGACACATGGATTTTGTTGTAGAAAATGGTGCATAATTTGAGTGTCTCTATTCCCTTTTCAGCTAAGCAGATGTAGGTAGCCATGTGTCAAGACTGAATTTGATCAAGCAAATGGTGATCACAGTTCTTTTTCACAGCTCTGACTCCAAGAACCTCTAACTTGTAGCTTCCTATGGGATTTTATTGAATTACTCAACATTATATACAAGAGATGTTGACTGGTCACTGGAATGAGAAATAAAGGTGTTTTTCTGCACAGAATATATCAGGTTCCAAGTCATTCCTAACTTAAAGGTCTGGACTACTCCCCTGCCCCAGGGCACCTGCCAAAGACATTTCCTCCTCAGCGTGTCCACAGCTGGGCACACTGGTTTTTCCTCAAATATCCTAAATGATGTGTCCTTCCACTCAGCACCCAAATCAGAAACCCTGGTGCTTCACTCCAGACCTCCCCAACCAAAACTTTACACTCATCTGGAACAAACATTTGATATATTTATGTTAACATCCTTGGTGTGTGCCTCTTTACCACTGTGGCCTTTCTTCAGCACTCACTCCTGTCATTTCTGAGTTATTATTGTTTCCACAGTGCCTGGACACTGCACACTGCCCCTGCCTCCCACACCTGTGGCACAGAGTTAGCAGGGGCAGGAGAAGCGGGGGGAACCCAAACACCACAGATGCCCCATCCCACCATGCCATGGCCATTGTAGGTAAAGACCTAAAACTGTCAATCCACAGAAAGGGGACACAGAGTCCAGCCTTGATGGCTTACCTGAACACAGTTTGAGGAGACTGAGCACCAAAGTGAGTATGAGGGCCATGAATGTCCTTCAGGTTGATCTCAGAGCATGGAAGCAGGTGACAGCAGGACAGGCGGGAAGATTAATTAGAAGAAAGAGGATTCAGCTGCGCAGCCCCAGGTACCACCATCATGGAGAGTCTCAGTGTGAACTGATGGAAACGTGGTTTCCCTTAGAGTCTCCTTAACACAGACATGAGTATGTGTTAGGAGAATGGGGCCCCTAGACTTTGAACACAGCATTTATTGACAGACCATAAACAGATATAACAAGGAAGTAATGATAGGAAAAGGGTGGGGCAGACTGAACTAGGGCTTTCTCTTGGGTCAAAGGCATGCTCTTGCTCAATGACACAGATGCAGGGATTTTTCAGTTCCAAACTGGTAGGCAGAGCTGTGTAGGCAGGGGGAGATTTGGTTCCCAAAGCGAAATCATCCGAGCACAAAATCGTCGTTGTCCAGGCACACATGCAATGTCTAGAAGGAGTAATCAAGAGCAGGTAAATCTGGAAGCACTTGGCAGTCTAAGATAATGCTGCCTGCCCATCCCTTTCTTGAGTTTGAAGCTAGGGCTCAGATCATGAAACAAGAAGGGAAATAATCTAAGACAAGGCCTGAATCTTCGAGGATCTGAGGCAACGGGAAAAGCACCAGGACAGATTGGGCAGGTTGGGGGTTGGGGTGAAGAGGTAAAATGTATTCATTTGCACACTAAACCAGGATCCTCACAATGAAAGACTGGACAATCTTCCAAGCATGTGGAGAATCAAAAAGTGATCTCTTATTGGCTCATAAAGCAAGTTTCTACAGATACATGACAAGAAAATACATTTTTAATAACAATGCAATTAATATTAAATATCAGTTAAAAAGTTTAGACACTTAGAAATTGGTAACAACTTATTTTCAATGACTTATGGATCCAAAACGATTACAATGAAAGTTAGAGAATATTTAGAATACAACATTAAATATCTACATTTAGGCTAAAATTGCTGTCAGCACTATTTGCAACAGGTAAGATATGGAAACAACACAAATGCCCAAAAATAGATGACTGGATCAAGAAGATGTGGTATATATACAAAATGAAATACTATTCAGCAATCAAAAAAGATAAACTCATGCCATTTGCAGCAACATGGATGGAGTTAGAAGGGATCATGCTGAGTGATATAAGTCAGAAGGAAAAAGAAAAATATCGAATGGTTTCACTTATAGGAGAAATACAGGCGAACCAAATAGGGGATCAGGGGGAAAAGTAACAACAACAACAACAACAATAATAATAATGATAATAAAAATCCCAACAAAACTGGCAAAGAACCGTAAATAAGAGATGTTCTGCCAGGGAGGGGAAGGAAAAGGGATCAAAACAGGGAAGAGAAGAGCATAAGGAACTATGGTGATGGTTCATGGGTGAATGGGTGATGGGAAGTTTACAAGGAATACACAGTGATGTAAAAGATATAAATGAAAAATATATATTTAAAATAAAGAATGTGGAGTGATCCCATTCTCATGGCACAGCTATATTGGAAGATAGCTTGCATGTTTCTTACAAAACTAAACATACTCTTTCCATACTATTCAGCAAATGTACTCTATGGCACTTTAATCAAGATGAGCTGATAGCTTAAGTTCACATGAAAACATGAACATGAATATTTATAGGTATGTAAGTGCCTTTATTTATAATTGCGAAAAGTTGGAAGTAAGCAAGATGTCCCCCATCTGATGAATAGATAAGCAAACTGTGGGATGGTCATACAATGGGCTATTATTCAGTGTTGAAGGAGGTGAGTTATCAAATTACAAAAGGCATAGAGGGCCCTGAATGAATATTGATAAGTGAGTGGAGCCAATTTGAAAAAAATATATACTGTATGATTCCAACCTTATGAATTTATGGGATAAGGAAAACTACGGAGACAGTAAAAAGATCTGTGTTTTCTAGGGTTTGTAAGAGATAGGGATAGAGAGAGGGATGGATAAATAGAATACAGGGTATTTTTAGTGTTATTTATGTTACTATAATGATAGATACATGCACTTACACCTTTGTCAAAACCCATAAAATCTACCATAGATCACACCAAAAGTGAGCCTTAATGTAAACTACAGACTTTGTATGATGCTGTCTGTTGTATCTGATGATTCAGCTCGGTCTTCAAGTGTAACAAATGTACCACTCCGGTGAGGGATGGTGATGATAGAGGAGGCTGAGCACCTGTGTGTGTACTCTGGGGGTTGAGAGGGATATATGAAAACTATACTTTATAATCAACTTTGTTATAAACCTAAAACTTTTATTTGTTTAATAAATGAGTATATGTACAGATATGGTATGATCATTTATTATAATATCCAGTGGTAGTTGTATAAAGACAATGGGTTTTAAGTCATTTTTTTAAAATATGAATTTATTTATTTTTACATTGTTGTTCATTTTTGTACAATATTTGATTTCTCCCCTCAGGTGTAATCCCCATAAAATTCCCACCACCACATCATCTGTGCACCATCACCATAGTCCCTTGCGCTCTTCCCTCCCCTGTTTTGAGCCCTCTCACTCCCCCTCCCCTGCTGTATGTCTCACATTTATAGTTTGCCTGCAAGTTCTGTCTAAAACTACTTTAAAAATCATCTATTTTTAAGTGAAGATGGCACCCAAAAGATGTGTTTTAGAAAATGATATCACTAAGACCAACTATAACTCTTTAGCTGTTGTTTTTTGTTTATTTTTAAGAACAACTATTGAGGCATAGCACAATTGAATACATTATTTAATTTATTAAATTTAAGTTTCTGAAACTTAAATAAACTTAAACTGCACATGCTTAAATTAGTTAATTAATAACCTTAGATTTATTTATTTACCTATGAAACTATCAACCCAAAGGGGGAAAAGTGAACATTTTTCACCCTGAAAATATCTTTGTGCCTGTTTGTAATCCCTTTTATCTGGTCTCCCCTCCATGTAAATGCTGTCAGTGTAGATTACTTTTCACTTTCATGTTTTATATAAGTGATAACACACAGTATAATCTTTGTTTTGGAGGACATTTTTCTGTCCTGTCACTTGGAAAAATTCGTTTGACTTCATCCTTGTCATGTGTTTGTCAATAATTCATTCTCACTTTTCTTTTACTGTTGAATATTATTCCATTACATGATGTAGCACATTTATTTATCCATTCATCTATAAATGGATAAGAATATGGGTTATTTACAGTGTTTGGTTACTACAAATAAAGTTGCAGTGAACAATCATGACCAAATTTAGAGACATATATTTCCTTTTCTCTTGAATAAAATACTTAGAGTGAAAATACTTAGCAGGATCACATGGTATGGAATTATTTAAATTTTAAAGAAACTGCGAAGCTGTTTTCTGAAGTGTTTAGGCCATTTTATATGCCCATCAGTGGTATGTGAGACTTTCAGTCCCTCAATCTTCCAATATTTGGTTTGATTAGTCTCAGTTTTGTAAGAGGAACAGTAAGGCAGAACCTCTGGGTGGTGGTCAAAACCAACTGGAAGGTAGAAGGCAGAACTTCCCAGAGTCCAATGCCTGAGTGGGGCCTGATGGGAAGAAGTGGTGAGGTTGAGGCCTTTGGCAGTGAAGCTTTTGCAGCTTTGGCAGTGTAGGTGGCTAGTGCTTTGGCAATTGCACAGTTAGGGCTTTGGCAGATATACTGCTGGAAGCCTCCAGCTTGCCACATGCAGCTTCCTCTTGGACCTCCATCTGTGCTCAGAGTGTGCCATCTGGGGCAGGGCAGATGGTAGCCTATAAACTCTCTCTTCTCTCAGTCCTCCCTCCTCCCTTTTATTAGTCCCTGTGTAAGTAAACCCGTTACAGTTGTTTCTTACCATTTGTGCTTTGGGGTCGTGTCCTGCATTCTTAAGTGCAGATGAGGACCCACCAACTGGGTCAAACCCCATATCCCAGGTTTGTCCTGTTTTAATTTAACCAACTCTACCTTATAGATGAAAATGGTATGTCATTGTGGTTTTATTTTGCATTTTCTTAACAACTAATGATGTTGAATTCTTTTCATGTGTTTATAAGTCATCTCTATCTCTTCTTTGCTGACATTTGTTAAATGTTGTTAAATGTTCTTTTCTACATCTATTGAAATGATCATGTTGTTTTCTTTTTAGTCTGTTAATGTAAATTATACTGGTTAATATTTGAATGTTAAACTACCCCTTCATTGGGGTAGACATGATAGCACAATTGAATACATTATTTAATTTATTAAATTTAAGTTTCTGAAAATATGAATAAATTTCATCAACTGTAGTTTTCAACTGTAGTCAACTGTAGTTTTCTTTATATTCTTTTAATTTTTTATATGATTTTGATATCAGGGTAATGTTGTCTTCATAGAGTGAGTTGGGAAGTTCTCACTCCTCTTCAATATTTTGACCTTGGCATAGAAAAGGTGCTAATACTATGGGTATTTTAGGATAGAGAAATATGAATTTATGTGGAATAAACAGAATAAACAAACAAAGCAGACTGGAAGTTTTTTATTTAGTGAACACATCACTAGCGAGTATTATGCCATTGACAAGATGCAACATGATTGATATTTATCTTCTCTTTCACCTGTGCTATGACCCTAAGTTGGGAATCCCTGTCTCCGCTTAGTAGGTGAGGAACTTGAAAGGTTGTTGCTTGCCGAAGGTCATCTGACTGTAGAGAGTTTGTGCAAACTGAATTCACTCTCGGTCTCTTCCTTCCCCACTCACAGCAGTCATGAGCCCTGACTCCCACATGGACAGACAAGTTCCCCTCATCTGGTGCCCGCCGCTGCTAGTGCTGTAGGGTTCTGTGCCTGAGATCCCTCAGGTTCTTAAAAGAGAATGTGAGGTGTATTTGCCTCTGGGCATCACTCCTGGAAAGGAAGGGTGTGGTCACCTTTAAGGAGAGTTCTAGGTTGTTTATGTTTTGGAGAGTGGGCACCCTCTGAGAAGAGACTTCCTGTCTGATACCTGGGACATTGAACCAAAGTCGATGAGAGTCGCATTTTCCTCATGACGCTTGATGCAGGGACTCAATGATCCTTCAAACTGATGTGTCAGGGTGCAAATGAAAGACTGATCATTTGTATTGTAGAAGGAGATGGTCCCGCTTTCGTAGTTCAGGAAGACCCCCACTCGTGTAGGAGGGACCCCCAGACAGAGGCTGATCCTATGGGGATACCATGTGAAATATCGATCTCCCTCCCTTCCAAGAACCCAGTATCCATTGTTGGGAGATAAAGTCTCTGCCTTCCTGTCCACATCTTCCTGGCACACACCCAAATACCACCTTTCATTGTCCCCCACCTTCACTTCCCAGTAGTGTTTCCCTGCCTGGAAAGCCTGAGAAGCCACCAAACACGTGCTATCAAATTTCTTCATTGAGTGGGACACCACTTGGAGTGTTTTCCTATACATCACAGATTTCAGATCAGAAATGCAGAGCTGGGGGTGAGCCATGTCTGTGTCCAGGGTCACCTCCACTTGTGAACCGTGTGTGTCTCCAGAGTCACCTCCATTGGTGCCTGTGTCCAGAGTCACCGTCTCTGGTAAGATGGAGTGGGGAGAGAAAGCATGAGCTACTGTGGAGAGACCTAGGCTGGGCCCAGGGGTCACCCACTCCCATTGCAAACTGGCTCTGCGTAGGATCAGGGGAGGTCTCAGAGTCAAAGTGTCCATCAGATACTACCCCTCCAGCCCTCTCTCATCTCCAGTGTAGCCTCAGAGCCTCACCAATGCCCAGGTGACTAACTGTGAGATCCTAAATCCTGTGTATCAACCCCAATTCTACTGCCCTACCATGTAAACCTACTATTTGACTTTGTGAAGTTTCCAATAATTACTATCCAGTTTCCTCCTACCCTCAGTTCCTGCCCACCTTCACCTCCTTCCCCTTCATTCCAGCCCCTTGGCTGGTTACTAGCACCTCCTATTCCTGGGTTGAGAAATCTGTCTTGGGAGCCGCATCCTTGGGTGAGTGGGGATCTCATAGATTCATCATCTGTAGGCCAGCTAGGTCTCAATGTTCTTCTGTGTCCCCATATCTGTCACTGGTCAAATCCCTCTCCTATCCCCATTTGTCACATCTCAGTTATTGGTACCTTCATGTTCCTTGGCCTCTCTCAATTCTGAAAATGAGCAGACAAAACAAATAGATCAGTTGTCACACAAGAGCAGGAGGCAAAGACAGGAGTAATGGAAAGCAGTTTGTTTCCAAATCCTGATTCCCATTTGAATTCTCCAAATATCTGAGAATCAGTTGATTAATTAATGGATGGGGAGAGGGAACCAGGTGTCCCCACTGCCTACACAGGCCCAATAGAGGTGTGAAGAAGGCCATGGGATTAGCTACAAAATGCACCTCCCAGGCCTCCCTGGTGGCACAGCGGTTGAGCGCTGCGCTGTGGAGCTATCGGCAGCTTGCTATGCGAGTTCAACACCCAGCCGGGGAGAATCCCACATGGTGGGGCAGACCTCTTCTGCCTCGCTCACTGCTCTCCTCAGCAGTGTATTTCTGATCTGCCTGTTCTGCTCCCTGCTCTGTCTCTGGTGAGCCCTCTCGCCGCCCTGCGCCTCTGGCCTATACCCCAGCTTTTATAAATAAATAAATCTTTAGGGGCCTCCCCGGTGGCACAGCGGTTGAGCGCTGCGCTGTGGAGCTGTCGGCAGCGGCGACGCGAGTTCGATGCCCGGCCGGGGAGAATCCCACATGGTGCGGCAGACCTCTCCTGCCTTACCCGCTGCTCCCCTCAGCAGTGTGTTTCTGATCTGCCTGTTCTGCTACCCACTCTGTCTCTGGTGAGCCCTTTCGCCGCCCCGCGCCTCTGGCCTGTACCCCAGCTTGTATGTATAAATAAAAAATAAATCTTTAAAAAAAAAATCTTTAAAAAAAATGCACCTCCCCTAGTATCTGCATTTTCAGTGTCCACAACACAAGTTTTTTTCTGAAAGAGACCTCAAGTTATAAGAATCTTCAAACTTGTAAAATTTGTAAAATAGAGACTTGTAAGAAAATCATAAATGGGCATGTGTAAAGGGGGTAGCTTCTCACCTGCCTGTCCATGCTTCTTTATCTGGTCTGAAAACAGAAAACACAGAACAGCCTCACATTACAGAATAAGGCCTTAGAGCAGAGCACAAAAGAAAAAATCTGGATAACATTCTTTCCTAGTTTTTCATGACACCAAAAGCAGAATATTCCATGACTGGTAAGAGTCTAGAAAAAAGCTCAAACATCAGTTCATGCAGGAGGTGGAGGGAGAAACCCCAAAAGTTTCCCCGCTTCTGGATCCATGTAAGCCTAGAGAACCCATTAAATCTATGGCTCCTCCCTCCACAGAATGTACCAGCAATCCAAATTTGTAGGCTTTTTTTCCCCCAAATCCTGATTCCACTTGAACCTCTTCAGCTATCTGAGGATCAATTTTTTAGCTAATATGTGGGAGGGTAAACCAGCTACCATCTCTGGTCTGCACATGCTTCTGTCTAGTCTGGCTCAAACCATTTAAAAGAGGAACCCAGCAGACCTATGTGGATGCTTAGAACTTGGCAAGATACTTACTCAACTCTCCCCAGATTTTCCCTGAAACAGAAACAAAATATTCAGGTTGAACACAGGAATGTGCAGTACAAAGATATTCCTTCTTCTTGGGTGGGGGGAACTAAGCTGCTGGTGGAAGACAGGGGTGCTCCTATAACTGCCCATTTTTGTCCCCCACTGCCCCACACTGAAGGTCTCTACCTAGGGTAAAATGAGAGATCAGGAAAGCTCTCACGGAGGAGGGCTGATATCTGGGATCCTATGGAACTGGAGATGGGTTTGTCAGGGAGAAGGCAACTAGGATGGGAAGTGGGATTATGACATGCATTGTGAAGGGGGGTGTCACACTCAAGGAGGAGAAAGTAAAAAAGGTTTATTGGGGTTTTTGTGATGTTCTTAGAATATATTTGATGTATAATTACTAAAAATTATGCTTCTTCTATTCTGTATTATCAGAAAAGTAAGCTGGGCTTGTTGGAGGCTGGCATTTGCCAAGAGATCATTTCAGCCCAACATGGGAAGAGTGAGGGTTGTGGTTCCTGTGGCCCAGGTGAGGTGCCCTTGGAGCCCAGGACTCTAGGAAAAGACTTGGGAGATAGAAGGGAGGATCCCAGATCCCGACCCTGTTGGGACCATAGAATACATCACCAGTTCATCCTTCATTCTCTTACCTACCTTTGAATATTGGATAAAAAATGATCAACCCTATGATACCTCCACATAGGATAGAGCAGAGTACTCCCAGGCAAATGGAAGCCAGGCGCCAGGGTAAGGGCTGGAAAAAAGTATCTGAAAAACAATCACCGACTTCTTAGTGATTACTGAAGAGCAAATGCAATTTGATTCTAATTTTAAGAATCTTCATATAACCCAAGTAAAAAGTATACTTTCCCTTAATTTCCTCAGTAGTTTTAAAACTTTGTAGTTCTGTGTAAGTACTGATCTATTGACACTGTATTTCTGTATATCAAATTAAGTAGAAATTCAATTTATTTTCTTACAAAGGGATAACAACTCTGTCAGCAACATTATTTGAATGGACTTTCCGTCACATACTATGACCACCATGTCACCTCTGTCAAGTTAAGTCTCTGTTTAGTTAGGGACTGTTTGCTGATGCTCTATTCTGTGCCATTATCCACTGGTTCATCACTGTGACTTCAATTTTGTGTTGTTTTTTTATCCCCAACACCATCCTTTATATCTTTATACCCCTTACCTTTTCTCCCTCTCACCTCCCTCTTAACCGCAGAAACCTCACTTCATTTATTCATATATGCTAGTTTTTATAAGTATTTTACTTTGTAAAATTTTCCACTATGTAAAGTCCAATATTTGTCTTTGTTATTATGACTTGTTTTTCTAAACATAATTCCCTCTAACACCTTCCATTTTTCTTCAGATAGGGGCATTTTATCTTTCCTTATGGCTGAATAACATTTCATAAATGTGGATATAACACAACTTTTTGACTCAATCTATCAGCGGGCATTTAGATTGCTTTCACATTCTAACTATTCACATAGCACTGGAATACACATTACAGAGCATGGCGATTTTCCAGTTGATGGCTTCATGTTCTCTGGCTAGATGCCCAAGAGTGGAATTTCATTTTTAGTTTTTTAAGCTAATCCAGATACTTTTCCATAATGGCTGCACCTGTTTGCAACAGTATAATAGGGTTCTTTCTCACAACCTCCACAGTACTTATTGTTGGGACTCTTTTTAATATGTGCCTTTCTTCACTGGCGTGCAATGATCTTATTGAGGATTTAAAATGCACCTCTCTTATTTGAAATAAAAATAAGCATTTTTCCATTTATCTATTCATCTATTGTGGGGAGCAGAGCAGCAGATCTACTGAGATACACTGCTGAGGGGAGCAGCGGGGGAGGCAGGAGAGGCCTGCTGCACCATGTGGGAAGCTCCCTGGCTGGGGACCGAACTCGTGCTTCAGTGGCTGCTGATAGCTTCATAGTGCTGAGACTCAACCCGTTACGCCACCATGGAGGCCCTTTTTTTAACCTAATTTTGTGTGTGTGTGTGTGTGTGTGTGTGTGTGTGTGTGTAGATGTGTAAAAGTCTTTTTAATTTGATGTGATATCAGTTATCTCAGTTGGTTACTTTGCTTTTATTTCCCTTGCCGTAGGGGGTCAAGTCTCTCCAAAAACATTTTTATCTTTGATGTCATGAAACAAATCTCCAGTATTTTCTTCTACAGATTTTATTGTTGCAGGTTTTATATCTAAATATTTAACTAATTTGGAACTTAATTTTGCTTATGGGGTTAAAGAGTGATCTAACATCATTCTTTTCACATGTGGCTATCCAGTTTTCCCAATATCACCTTGAAGAGGCTCTCCTTTTGCCATTATATAGTTGTTGCTGCTTTGTACATGGATTGTTGCTGCTGATGTGTACATGGATTTATTTCTGGGCTTTCAATTCTAACCATTGATCCATGGTGTGCCTCTCATTTTGGCTGGCTTCATCATCACATTCTGAGATATGTGATGGTAAATATTAGACTAAAATTCCCAGTTTTTCTTCTTTTGTTGTCTTGGAAATTTTTGGCCATTTATTTAGTCATATAAATTTGAAATCAACTTTTCTAGTTTTAAAAAAATAACTGTAGAGCTTATTCAATATAATTATATTAACACATTGTATGAGGGAAACATATTTATACGTTTTACGTTGACTGGTAGTAGAGCGTGGGACATGTATTAATACGTTTTTTTATAGACTAGCGGTAGAATGTGGGTAACGTATAAATATGTTTGTTTTTATACTTAAAAAATTAGCAAAAATGGCCTGCTCTATCTGTTAGCGCACGATAAAAACTACCCGCAAACAATGTGTTGAATATATAGGTCAATTCTGGGAGAACTGATCTTTAAAATACTGCATCTTTTTGTGTGACAAATGTTCCATTTCTGTTATTGAGTCTTCTAATAAGTTTTATATGATATTCGGTATGAATTTGCAAACACCTCATTTGACCTACTCCTAGTCAAATATTTTTTTGGTTGTTGTTAAATATTGCATGTTTGTGTTTCTCTTGACTGGTTGGTATACATAAAAATGAAATTCATTTTAATTCATATGCTATGACTATAATAAATCTTTTATGAATTGAAAGACAATAACCTTATATACTTCTAAGTTTTTATGGTATATCATCCTATATACTGAACAATAAGTATTTGATTTTCCTATTTTATGCCATATCTAGTAATGTTGTTTCTTTTTTTTTAAAGATTTATTTATTTATGCATACAAGCTGGGTATAGTCCAGAGGTGTGGGGTGGCGAGAGGATTCACTAGAGACAGAGTGGGGAGAAGAACAGGCAGATCAACTGAAGTACACTGCTGAGGGGAGCAGCGGGCAAGGCAGGAGAAGTCTGCTGTGCCATGTGGGAAGCTCCCTGGCTGGAGATCAAACTCATGCTGCAGTGGTTGCTGAAAGCTTCACAGTGCTGCACTTAACCCATTGCGCCATCAGGGAGGCCCTAGTAATGTTTTTTCTTAAAACCATTAAAAAAATTTTTTTTTTCACTTTTCCTAACACTAATATAACTGTTATGTTTCTCCTTTGGTTAATGTTTGTTATATTTTGTCTTTGTTTCTATTTCTTTTAAACTGAGGTAACATCAGTTTACAACACAGTATATGATTGAAGGGAATAAGTTCATTCATCCTCAGATGAACGTTACTGCACCACACTCACCACTTTAGCACCCATTGTCTTTTATCTAACATCATTTGGCTCCTTCCTCCTTTGTTTCCCACCCTTACCGTTTAGAAGCCTCAATTCTGCAGTCATTTAAAATAAATATATGTCATATTTTCCAGCTATCAATTGGCAAGTCAGCTTTCTTAAATTCAGTCTAATATCATTTGTCTTTTTACTGGCAATTTAAGTCCATTTATATTAAGTTCTTTTACGTACTGTTTTAGTTTACATAATTCATCCCATTGTTTTTTAAAAAATTCTCCCTCAAATTATCTACTTTTCTATGCTATTGTTTTGTGGAATGATGATTTAATCTTTTCTAAAAAAATATAACTCCTAGAGTTAGTTTTCTTAAATTTTGTGTTTATTTTAGCAGGATGTACTACAAGGACAACCATTTGGTGAAGGAAATATTTGATTCTAATTGTCTTAAATAATAAACAATTGTTTCCACCTATTAGAATTTTTGTGTATTTTTATATATCTTCAGCCTTTCAATATTTAAATTAGTCAGTAAAACTGGACAGCACGATACAAGATTTGTAATTTGATGTTCCCATTCTCCCTCCATATTATCCAGCCAACTCCCTTGCTCCTCCTCCTCCCCTTCACTCACCTCCTATCAAAATCCTGGACTCCAACTCTCGGCTCTTGTCAGTGAGCTGGATGGAACATGATATACTACCAGAATTTTCTTGGATGGTAAAGTAGGTCTCCACATCAAATAAGCCATACTTGTTTGCATTTGCCTTTTTGTCTGAAGGTAAATTATGTTCATGTGAACCTTTCCATTTCACGATAGGCTTGGGGAACCAACCTGAGGACTTGCAGAGTAGCTGGATGCCTCCATGGAAATATCCAATGATAGAAATGAGAGGAGCTGGGCCCAGGACTAAGGAGAAAAAAGGGAAAGACTGTAAGTAAAGACAATATTAAAAAGCAATACATGTTCTGAGTCAGATTCTTGAGGATCATGGATATAAACCCTTCCTGCCATGACTGATATTTGTTTCTCATACACACTTAGACTTATAAAACTGCAATAAATTCTTCCATAGTCGGTTCAGTCCACACAAATTTAGCAACTTCTAGATACATGGTGTAGGGTAGGCGGGAGAGCTCTCAGGCTTTCCCGCTTTCCCTGTGGGTATGGGCCTCTGCAGGCCTACAAGGCTGTGTGCCTGATGGTGGGTGCCTGGGAGTCATGGCTTAGCATAGCATAGCGTGGGGGGTGTGGCATAGCATAGCGTGGGGTTGTAAAATAGTTGTAGATTACTCCATGGCATGGTGAACTGTGTACATGTGCAAAGCAGATCAGAGAGCATGAGGGAGAAAGAATGTGGCAGTGGTGGTGAGAACAGAAGCAGAGAGCCCCGGGAAGCTGGAGATTTGCCGGGGGTTAGGAGGCCTGCTAGCCTCCTGGCCCCTGGCCACTTTGCCTGCCTTGTACATGGTTGCCTTGCTACAAAGGATGATTAAAAGCCTGCCAAAACCACCGAGGTCTCAAGAACTCGTCTTTTGCCTGTCTGCCCTATCATAGGGAACTTGCATTGGTGCCAGGCTGGCACTACACATGCATATTCTTAAGCACTAAATATGATAAGTGATGAAGTCAGAGTTCATTATAATGAAGTTATTGCTGACTAAACAGAAGACAGTTGTAAGTTAATATATTCCATTGTGAGATGTGCAACTAAGCAAACATGGTAAAGTTAGAACTGAAGAGAAAGTGATTGTTAGGGGAAGTTGTTGCCTCCTGGCAGTGACATGTCACCCCACTCTGTCAAATGAATATGGTTTTATTGTGAACAAGGGGAAAAAGGGAGAACATGTCAGACAGAGGGACAAGTGCATACCAAGGCATAAAAGGTAGACATGACCAAAATAATACAATAAAGGCTTAAGTTGTCTTTGGAACTACAACCAACACTAGAGTGCTAAACCTAAATAGGGTGATTACACACTAAAATAGAAGCTTTACATAGGATCCAGAGTTCCTTAACATTATAAACAAAATATCTGGGCTACAATAAAAAATACCCACTATATCAATAAGCAGAATAATAACAACTTGCATGATAATAGACAACACTGAGACGAATCATGTAAGGGAATCACCTGGCAAAGACTTATAAGTAACTGTCATAAAAATGCTTCAATAGTAGTTATTTCTAAAGCTGTGATAAAATAAAAACTCTCATCAGAAACAGAATTTATTATCAAATAAAGCAAAAATGTGAATGACATAACAGAAAGACATAACAGCTAAAAATAAAGAATTATGAGATGACCTCGATACTAGAATGGAGAGTAAAGAGGACAGAATTAGCCAGCTACAGTACAGATCAATAGATTCATGAAACAGGTAGAAACCCCCCTCCCCAAATAACTCTCACTGATAAACTCAACTGATTTTTCAGAGAAATAAAAAAATAATTCCATGGAAAAATATCTTTTTCTATGAATGGCACTGGAGCAATTGAAAATTTTAAATATAAACTAAATGTCAACTTAAAGCTCAAGTTTTAAAAAACTGACACTAAATGAAAATGGACTTAAATGTAAAATTGTCAAACTTTTGGAATAGTTATGGGAGAAAAGCTTCAGTATTCTTAGATTAACAACAAAAGCAATAAAGTGAACTTCATTAACTGCAAAATGTGTGAATGATTTTGCAAATCGAATTAAAAATTATAGAATAGGTTAAAATATTTTCAAACCACATATCTGATAACACTGGTCAACAAATTTTTACAAAAGTCATGTTACTGAAATAAAATTAGTCATTTCCTATCAATTTGTATGTGCTCAACACGAATATGACAGTCAAATTCTAATTTTGGCTCTAGTTTTTTTGTAATCTGCAATAAATTGATGTTTACATCACAAAATGCATGCCAATAGTAATAGGCCTATGGTGAATACCTGTAAAAAAAAAATCAAGTCATATACTACTTCTTAGATTTCTTTGCTTGTCTCTTGTACAGCTGTACAGGAATAGAATAGATGGAAGACAGTTTCCATTGCGCAAAAGCACAGTCTTAAGACTCAGTTTCTAAGAGTCTAGAAATAGTCTCCATTCTTGTGGGTCATGAGTGATTTCTAAGGCCTTCCTGAGGCCCTCAAAATCGGAACAGAATACCAGAGTACTTTCCTTTCTGAAGAAATGCTCCAACTGCTGGTGGTGCTTTCGATATAAAGTAATTGTGACATCTTCCAGAAGATTGCATTGTTGAAGTCTTGATCCTAGCAATACTGCCTTGTTCTTGGATGAGTCCAAATCACGAACCACATCATTTAGTACTTCCTGTGTTAGTCTGTGTGGGGTTGATGATACACCACAGTGAAAATCTGGATCACTGCATGCTGATGGAACAGGAGAGGAACAGGTCAGCTCACCCTTGTCCTCATCAGATGAATCAAGAGAATATTGTGCTGGAGGTTCTGGAATAGGAAGTCCCTCACCATGTGGAACTGGTCCCAATGCAGATGAAATGTTTGGGTAGACTCTTCTCGACTTCTTTTGCTTCGTTATTGCACCAGAAAGAGTAGGAACCAAGCATAAGTAACAGTCTTTTATGTGGTTGCTTGGCTCTCTCCACACCATGGGGACTGCAAATGGCATTGATGGTCTTTTGCCATTTAACCACTGTGAAAGCTGTGTTGTACATGTAGCATAGCATCTAGGCGGGGCCCAAGGCTTGTGTTGGTTACCAACTTTGCATCTAAAGTAAAGATGATAAGCCTTCTTCACTTGAGAAGTGATACTTTTCTTCTGGCTGGCAAATGTCACTTCCCCACAAATAGAGCAGAAACTGTCCTCACTATTAATGCACTTTCGAGGCATTACGGTTCTGTATTGTGCCTAAATGGATAAAATACTAACAGCTCTATGGAACAGTAGCTTAAACAGTCTCGCGCAAAGTCTGAAATATTTTCAATGCTCAACCTTTCTGACAGGGCTTTATATAGTGCACTGCTGATGTCCACTTACTTCAGCAGCCACCTGGCAGTAGTATTGCATTGCATCAGAAAATGATTCAATCAACTCTGGATGATGTGTGCAAGATGGTATTATGCAATACTATGCAATATTACATCATTCTAGGCTGATTTAGGGTGCTGTTGCAGTCGTACTGGATAAATTCACACAGTGAAACATATAAAATGAATTATATGAAATATCTTCAAAATGAGAGTTAATAAAAAATTTTCAGGGTTATATTCATGTTCAGCACACCAAGATACTACAGATTAGGGCCTTTTTAAGTCTGTAATGATCTCAATGTTGACCAGAGTAATCTAATATCGCTAATCTATGAAGAAAGTTCAAAACTCAGCACACAAATAAAATCTTATTAGAGACAGAAAGGACAATACAAACTATCAATGAGACTAAATATGGATCTTTGAGAAGATAAAAACAAATGATAAACACTTAACTAGATTCATTAAGAAAAAAGAAAAAGAGTTTCACATAAATGAAATATGACATGAAAGAGGAGACATTACAATAGGTATTACAGAAATACAAAGGACTAGAAATTCTATACACCAACAAATTAGAAAATCTAGGAACAATGGATAAAGTCTAAGTATAATAAAGCTTCTAATAGTAAATCAGCAGAAATAGGAAATCTGAACAGACTGCTAAAGAGTAAGGTTGAAATGATAATAAAATAAAACCTCCCCCACCAAAAAAGGCTAAGACCAGACAGCTTCACTAGTAAATTCTATCAAACTTTAAAGATTTATTACCTATCCTGCTCAAACTATTTCTCAGAAATTAAAGAGGCAGGAACAATACCAATATCATTTTATGATACAAACATTACCTTGATATCAAAGCTAGACCACCACATATAGAAAAGAAAACTTACAGGCCAATATTTCCAATGAACATGTATACAAAAATATTGAACAAAATATTAGCAAACCTAATTTCACAATACACTACAATACATAAAATGAACAGGTGGAAATTTATTCCAAGGATGCAATGATGGTTTCACTTATGCATTTCAATCAATGTGCTAAACCACATCAACAAAATGAATGAAAAAAATTGTGTGGTCATCTCAATAAATGCAGAAAAACATTTGGGGAGATTCAACATCTATTTACTTATAAAGCTCTGTACCTCAATATAATAAAGGCCAAATATTATAACTAAAGTGTAAAATCATACATAAAGGTGAAAAACTGAAAGCTTTTCTACTAAGATCAAGAACAAGACAGGGATACATATTCTCACTACTGTTAGGCAACATAGCATTGGAAGTCTTATCAAGAACAATTAGGCAAGAAAAATAAATAAAAGTTATCCAAATTGAAAGGAGGAAGTAAAATTGTCACTATTTGCAGATGAGATATTATCTAGAGATAAAATGGAGTACAGACTACACTAAAAACTATTGGAAATAATAAAGGAATACAGTTAAGCTGCAAGCTATAAAATCAATGTACAAGATGTTTATTTTCTATACAGAAACCAAAAAAATTATCAGAATGAGAAATTAAGAAAACAATCCCATTTACAATTATATCAAAAACAAAAAATTACTTAGAAATAAATTATATCAAGGAGGTGAAACACCTATACAATAAATAAAATTTCTAAAATAAAAGTTAACACTAAAATAAAAATTATAAGACATTGCTGAAAGAAATTGGGGAAGACATAAGAAATGGAAAGGCATTCTGTATTCATGGATCGGAAAAGTTATCACTTTTAACATGACTGTTTTACCTAAAATAACAAAGATTCAACACATCTTTATTAAAATCCCAAAGGTATACTTCACAGATATAGAATAAAAATTGTAAAATTTGTAAGGAATCAAAAATATTTCAAATAGACCAAGCAATCCTGAAAATAAAGAGACATTGCCACAGGCATCTAAGAAATACAGAGGCTCATAAGAGATTGCTATGAACATCTGTATGCCAGTAAATTGAATTACCTAGAAAAGGTGGACAAGTTCTTAGAATTATACAATCTTCCTAGACATAAGAAATAGTAACTTTCAACAGACCAATTATAAGCAAGCATGTTGAAACGGTAAGCAAAAGCCTTTCCCACAAAAATCAAAAGCCCAGGAACACAGAATTTCAGTAATGAATTGGACCAAATGTTCAGAGATGAACCAATTCCTATCCTTTTCAAATTGTTCAAAAAAATTAGAAAGAAGGGATGCTCTCAAACACTTTTTATCAGGCCCAAATTACTCTGACATTATAGAAGACTAAGACAACACACAAAAACACAATACCATCAACCAATATCCCTGATGAACAAGTTGCAAAAATCCTTAGAAAATACATAGCAAACCAAATTCCACAATGCATTCAAAGGAACATACATCACAACCAAGTGGGATTTATTCCAGGAATGCAAGGATGGTTCAACATCAGCAAATCACTCAATGTAATTCACCACTTCAACAAAAGGAAAGATAAAAATAATATATTCTTAAAATAGAGGTAAACAAAGCATTTGATAAGATTCAATATCATTTATGATAAAAAGTTCTCCAAAAAATGGGGATAGATGGAACATACCTCAACATAATAAACCCAAATACCAAATACACATCTAACAAACCCAAAATTAATATGATACTTAGTGGTGGAAAACTTAAAACTTTTCTTTTAAATCTTGACAAGGATGTACAATTTCACCATTACTAATAAACATAGCATTGGAAATACCTGCTAAGCAATTAGAAAAGAGAAAGATATAACAAGAATCCAAATTGCAGAAGTAAAACTATCACTTTTTGCAGATGACATGATAATATATGTCAAAAACCCTGCACACGCCACTAAAAAGCTGTTAGAAAGAATAAATAGTACAGTAAAATTACAGACTACAAAATCAATTACAAAAAAAATTAGTTGTGTTCCATATGTAAATAACAAGCTAGAAGAGAAAGAAATCAAGAAAACAATCTCATTTACAATCAAAAAGAAATACCTAGGAGTAAAGTTTAACTTTACTCAGAGTAAAGTTAAAGAAGGTGATGTTACTGTACAATGAAAATTATAAGACATTGTTAAAAGAACTGGAAGAAGACACAAAGAAATGGAAAGACATTCTCTGCTCATGGATGAGAATTAACATCAAGTTTTAATGGTATTCTTCAAAGAAATAGTATGAACACTACTGAAATTCATGAGGACTATGAAATACCCCATTAGTCAAAGCAATCCTGACAAAAAAAATGAAAAGTATTATTACACTGTCAGTCTTCAAAATACATTGCAAAGGTAGAGTAATCAAAACATTATGGTATTGAAATAAAAATATATACACAGACCAATGTAACAGAACTGAGAGTCCAAAAACAAACTCATACATATAAGAACAGTTGATCTATGAAAAAAGGAGCCAGGAGTATATACTGGACATTATCTTCAACCAATGATTTAGGGAAAACTGGACAGCAGCATGCAAAAGAATGAAACCAGCCCACTATCCACACTGCATACAAATACTAACTCAAATAGAATAAAGACTTCGGTGTGAGACCTGAAACCATAAAATACATAGATGAAAACAAGCAAAACACTACACAATATTGGTTTAAGTGATGTATTTGTGGATTCATCTCCAACAGCAAGAGAAATAAAGGAAGATATAAACAAGTGGTACTACATCAAACTAAAAAGCTTCTTCACAGCAAAGGAAACTATCATTAAAACTAAAAACACCCTACTAGAACTCAACAAAAGTAAAAAAAATAACATTTAAAAATGGACGGTACAGGTAAATAAACACTTTTCCAAAGAAGACTACAGATGGCTAGCAGGCACATAAAAAAATCTGCTCATCATCACTTATCACCAGAGAAAGGCAATTGAAACCAGAATGAGATACCATCTCACAACTGTGAGAATGGCCCATATCAAAAAGACCAGAAACAACAATTATTGATTAAAATGTGGAGAAAACATGTCGACTCTTCATGGGAATGTAGACAGGTACAGCCTCTTTGGAAAACAATATGGAAGTATCTCAAAATATTAAAAATAGATCTATCATATGATCCATCAATTTCACTCCTACATATCTACACAAAGAATGCAAAAACATTTATTCAAAAATGATATACGTACTCTTACATAATTGCAGCACTATTTACCATAGTCAAGTTATGGAAACAACCTAAGTATACAAAGATTAGGAAGATGCAATATATAAACTAAAAAATGTATATATCTAAAAAGTTGAATTCTTGCCATTTGCCTCACACAGATGGAACTGGAGGAGATAATTTTATGTATAATAAGAGAGAGAAATACGGGATTGTGTCACTTATACATGGAATACAGAGAACCAAAACAAAGGAACAGACAGAACCAAACCAATCACAAATCCTAGAAGTCTAGCTGTAAAATTGAGGCTACAAGTGGGGGAGGGAGAGGATGGAGAGCAGGGTATGGAGGGTGCCCAATGGACTGTGGTGAAGGACTGTGGGTACCTTGTGGGTACAGTGTGATAACATACATATAAATATGTACTCAGGCCTCCCTGGTGGCACAGCGGTTAAGTGCTGTGCTGTGGAGCTGTCAGCAGCAGTGACGCAAGTTCGACACCCAGCCATGGAGATTTCCACATGGCGCAGCAGACCTCTCCTGTCTCACCCGCTGCTCCCTTCAGCAGTGTATTTCGGTCGATCTGCCTGTTCTGCTCCCCATTCTGTCTCTTGTGAGCCCTCTCACCACCCCACACCTCTGGCCTGTACCCCAGCTTGTATGAATAAATTTAAAAATCTTAAAAAATAAAGAAATATGTACTCATACATCCTATGCCTCTGAGTTATATACAGTGTTGTAAAGCAATATTTCATCAGTAAAAAATAGTACAATTAAAAAAATAGAACTAGGCCTCCCCGGTGGCGCAGCGGTTGAGCGTTGCACTGTGGAGCTGTCGACAGCGGTGACGCGAGTTCGACACCCGGCCGGGGAGAATCCCACATGGTGCGGCAGACCTCTCCTGCCTCGCCCTCTGCTCCCCTCAGCAGTGTACTTCAGTCGATCCGCCTGTTCTGCTCCCCACTCTGTCTCTGGTGAATCCTCTCACCACCCCACAGCTCTGGCCTACACCCCAGTTCTTGTATGTATAAATAAAATTAAAAAAAAATCTTTAAAAAAAAAATAGAACTACTCTCAAATTTATTGACACATGTGTTGTGACCCAACATGTGGTCTATGCTGGAGAATGTTCCCTGTGCACTGGAGGAGAATGTGTTCTCATCCTTTTTTGATGTACAGTACCCTGTAATATCTATTAAACCAATGTGCTCCAGTTACTCACTGAATGCTATTGTTTCCTTGTTTATTTTCTGTATTGTTTATCTGTTCATTTGTGAACATGGGGTGTTGAAGTTTCTACTAATTTTGTGTTGCTGCCAATGTCTATTTTCAGATTTGCTAATAGTTGTTTTATTTTAATGCTACTTCATTTGGTGCATACATATTGATGAATGTCATATCTGATGTAGTGATTACTTATTATATAATGTCTGTCTCATCTTTCATTATTTTGTTTATATAATAATCTTCAAATGATAAGATCATAGAGATGGAAACTGATTATTGCTTTCAGGTATTGGGGAAGTTGGTGGATAAGGAATTTGAGTGTCACTATAGAGGAGTAACAAGTGGATATCTTTGTTGATGGAATAATTCTTTATCTTGATGTTGTAGTTATATAAATCTACTAATGATAAAATGACACAGTACTATACACACAAAACAAAAATAACTGATAGTGGTTTTCATCAAACAATCTTTTTTAAAACAATTCCAGGATGATTATACAAGGTAATTAAGTCCTGAGTTCTCTAAAATAAGCAACTGACCTGATACCTGCATGTCCCAGCTGGTCTTCTGTTCATAAGTCCAGGATCTGAACCAGCACCCATACTGCCCAGCATCTGAGAGTGTGACCCTCTTCAGTCTCAGGGAGACATGCCCATCCACTAAGGAGTCCTTCAGCAACTCAGTTCTCCCTTGATAGTCTGGAATCTGCATGTCATCCTGGTCTTTCCCATCCCTGTAGAGGTGGATCACAGCAGAGATGTGATCCCTGAAGAAGCGCACTTCCATGGCCTCTGCGCTTGTCTCAGGAGACAGGGAACAGGAGAACACTGCATCCTCCCCAACCAAGACCTGGACCGTCTTGTCTGGCCCAATTACCTGCCACTGTCCTGTGGAAGGAAACAGAGTAGAAAACTGAGCACTCTGAGTGTGGGCTAGGGTGGCCCGGGGATGTGCGCAGCAGTGGGTGGGGCTTTCATCATAATCTCCCTCTAAACCCAGAGCCTTGCCTCTGTGGGACCCCTGGTATTTCACAGAAGCTGCCACACCAGTTGCTTCACTCAGTCCTCACAAGCATCCAGAAAGTGTGCATTAATAACTGAATTATCATATTCATGATATTTGCTTTTTTGTATATTTATGCTGCCAAACGTTCTTTCCATTAAATGTTCTTTACAGTTGTGTGATATTTTTATTTTTTCCACTTTATAATTTTGAGATGACTGCTGCTTCATCTAACATCATCACTATGCCTCACCTTAATTTTGCTTGGATTTACTTAGCTCAGCTTTGTTTTACCTCAGTATTGAAATTTTCTTTATCATCTTATTTCAAGAATCTTTTTCTGTGTCTCCCCTGCCTGACCCCCAGCTCTGTGGGAACAGAGTCCACTTTTCTCAGTATGTCATCCCCAGCATCCAGCAGGGTGCCTGACTCAGAGTGTGGCTTCATAAACCACAACTGCACTGTGAAGGGAGAGACACCACTTCTTTCACCACTGGTATATTTGCTTAATGACCATTTCAGTAATCTCCTGCTGTAAGTCACACTTACCATTTTGTCATGTTTACATTTCTCCTCAGGCCACAAGCTAAGGAAGCTCACTCCCTTCACTTCTACCTGCGCGGATTGGGACTGTCTCCTGCATCATTCACACCTGTGTATGCATGTGGGGACACAGTGCACGTCACAGGCAAAGTGGGTCATGTGTGAGTTTTACTGAATATTTTTATTCTAGAGCCAATTATTTCTTACTATAAACATGTTTTATAAATCTTTCTGAAATGTATTTCACTCACACATTTTGAAAGGGAGTTTTATTCAATAAAATATCATTTTGCATCAGAGTCTCTGACCAGCTGCTGACCTGCCCTCACAGACACTGACCTCTGTCCCTCACTCAGCTCAGACTCTTCCTGTGCTGGGACAAGTATGTCTCTGCCCACGGATAGCTGCACCCCATGGTTCATCCTCTGCTTACCTGCTGAGGGCTCCTGTGCCCTCTTCAATATGGGCAGCCCAGAGAGGCCCATATTTTGATGTCCAGGGGGTGTATGTCAGTGAGGTCAGCAGGCAGTAATTTGGGATGATTCTTAGGCACCATCCACATGGCTCCTCAGAGCCTCAATACCGGTGGGTTCGAGTCTCATCTGCTGACAACAGGAACCTGCTTACTGGCCACCCTGTCTGGCTTCCCTCCATTCCAAACTCTCCCTACTCCCTCCCGTTGTTCCCAGAATCCGGAACAAACCACGTGCCCGGAGGTGAACAGAGTGGCTGCTGGACTTTGCAGGCCCAGCCTGAGTTAGATGAGTTCCTGTGGGTGTCCCTTCAGGACTGTGGAGGCACATGTTCTGGAGCGTCTCTGATTCTCTGACTAGACCTCACTGCTGTCCAGTCCTGTGGTAGCAGCTCCTCCACCCTTTGCTCTTTCTTTGGGAATCAGTGAGGAAAAGCTTGTTGGTCATGTATCATGTGCCGGTGGAGCTCTGCATTGTGCTTTACATGCACAAACATACAGTTCCATTAACACTCTGGCTGAATGTGACATTGTTTCCATGTTAGGAGGAGCAAAATAAAACCTAGAGAAATTATGAACCAAAACATGGAAAGCAGAGGAATAGGAGTTTTTTAAAAATAAAATTAAAAAAAAATAAAGTCTTTCTGCCTATGATAATTTCCATAACACCACTGCCTCTCTTGGAAATAGAAATCAGATGAAGCTCAGCAGAAATTGGATGAGAATGATTCTAAACAAGATGCCCTTCTGTTAACGTGGGTTGTTTATTGCTTTTGTTTTTATGAAAACATGGAATATGTTTGAATTCCCTTATTTCTGTTTTCTTTTCCTTGTTCATGAGAACAGACAGATCATGTACAGATGGAAGGTGAACAGAAGTGAGTAAATATTGTATATGAGGACTGTGACTGCCCAAAGACCAGCATTCTACTACAGCCTACAGCTTCCTCTATGAATTTTATTCATTTTTTTTTACATATTCCATATACCAGGCTCTGTTGTGATAGGAACTGGACGGAGAAATCACACTGAATTTCAGCCCAGAATATGCTAGAATCCAATTTATTCCTCAGTTAAAGATCTGAATATCTTTTCCACCCTGAGGTCACAAATCACTAGCATTTCTAGCTCAGCATGTCCAAAGCTAGACACAATTCTCTTTCCCTAAACAGTTTCTTCTTCCCCTTATCTACTTCCCCTTATGTCAGAAATCTGGGTGTTCTGTTGGAGACCTCCCCAGCCAAAACCCCAGATTCTACCTGAGATACTTATTTACCTTGGTATAATTGGCATCCTCTCCCTACTATCGTGATCTTCATTGAACACTGTGCTCCAATTTTTTCTAGACTACTGTAGTAGTTTCCATGGTGTCTGAGGTCTGCATATTTCCCTGTGCTTCCCACAAACTCTGACACTGATTGATTAAGGCTGGGAAAAGAAAATCCAGAGGAATGCAAATAACAAAGTTGTCCCATTCACTACTGTGTGATAATTATAGCCAAAAAATGTGAAAGTGTTAACCCAAAAGAAGGGGACAGAGAAAGCCCAGTCTAGGTGACTTACCTGACCCAAACTTGAGGAGACTGAGAACCAAAGTGAGCACGAGGGCCACGGATGTGTCCGGTGCGTCCATGTGATGTTAAGGAAACAGATGATAGCAGGCGTGGGTGGGTAGATGAGTTAGAATCATCGTACCTGTCCCAGGTGTAGAAATCTTGGGGAAACTCAGCATTAGTTGATACAAATTTCACTGTTCTTAGAATCCCCCTGACACAGACATGGCTGTTAGTGTTCGGAGAATGGGAACTCTGGACTTTGGATCACTGAATTTATTGTCAGGCCGTAAACACCTCAGGTCAGGGAAGCAATAAAGTAAAAGGGGTGGGACAGATAGAGCAGATCCTGTCTGCATCAAGGCTCTGCCCCAGGTAGGTGACATCAAAATGTTAGATTCAGGAATATTTTCAGGTACAATGTGCTAGACAAAAGTTTACAGCAGTTGAGGATCTAGTCCCCAAAAGAGAGGTTGTCCCAGAACAGGATGTCCAGGCAAACATCTGTTATCCCACAAGCAAGTGAGACCTGCATTTCTAGGTGCAGAATTAGGTCATTCTGACTTCCTCCCCCTGTTTTGAGTTCAAGGCAAGACTGTGATTATGATGTCATCTGAGAAATAACTTGTTAGAACAAGAAAGGAACTTAATCTCCAAGGATCCAAAGTATTGGGAAAGGTAGCAGGGCAGATTCAGGCAGGAGGAAAGACTAGACTCATTTACTAGGTATTCACAAGATACACCTTTATCCAAGCTTCTGTGTGAACCAAATGAGATTTATATCCCTAGAAGTGCACCAAGATTGCAGGAGCTCAGAAAGTGTTTTTTCTCATCTGCAGGAATTTTTATACATTTCTAACAATTCACAGATGTTCTGTGTTTATTTATTTATTTACATTCTGAGCACGTACTTTATTTATTTTTTAATATAAATATATTTATTGCTATTTATATCTTTTACATTTTAGTGTATCTCTGTATGTTTCCCACCACTGATTCACCCGTGAACCATCACCATAGCCCCTTGAGCTTTTTCTCCCCCGTTTTAAGCTCTTATTCTCCCCCTCCCTTGCTGAATGTCTCTCTTTTATTTGGTTTCCCTAAATTCCTGTTATAAGTGAGACCATTCGATATTTTTCTCTTTCTTTCTGGCTTATTTCGCTGAGCATGATCCCTTCTATTTCCATCCATGTCACTGCAAATTGCATGTGTTTCTCTTTTTTGAATGCTGAATAGTATTCCATTGTGTATATGTACCACATCTTCTTGATCCAGTCATCTATTTTTGGACATCTGGGTTGTTTCCATATTTAGCTATTGTAAACAGTGCTGCAATAAACACACGGGTGCATGTATCTTTTTGGATTAATGTTTTGTGTCTTTTGGGTAGATTCCCAGAAGTGGTATTACTGGATCATATGAAAGCTCCATTTTTAGCAGTTCAAGGAACCACCATACAGCTTTCCATAGTGGTTGGAGCAGTTTGCAGTCCCATGAGAAGTGAAGGAGCGGTCCCTTTTCTCCACATCCTTGCCAACATTTGTTGTTTCCTGTTTTGTTTTTTTTTAACTCTCACTGGTGTAAGGTGCTATCTCATTGTGGGTTTTATTTGCATCCAATCATTCATATCATCAGATATGATAATAATGATGAATCAGACAAGACAGATCCTGGCTAACCCATTTGCAACTTTTCGAGAAGTACAGAAGTCCTAATATCACCAACTCTAATCTAAGTTCTTGCACATTGCTCTGAGGAGGATGCTGCAGTTCCACACCAAGGTAAGGAAAGAAACAGCTTTGTCTCCGGACAGGGAGCAGGTCTGAGGCACCCCCCGCCCCCGCCCAACAAATCCCACCCGACGAATCCCACCCTCCCCACAACACAGGCGGATGGATAAGCTCAGGGCCACTGTCTGTTGCTCCACCTGCAGGATGCTGAAGGATGGATCAAAGAGTCCTGCTCCCAAGTCAGGGAAGGGCTCTTAAGACCCTCTGGTCAGGACTGGAAGGATGACTCCACAGACACCGGTGAGGGCAGGCAAGGAGCCAGCATTTATTGACAAGCAAAAGATCAAGGAAAGAGTTCTGGACTCCTCCAGTGCCAGGGTCTGTATAATTTAGGACTGGGGTTTGAGGACAAAGAAATTAACCTTAATTGGCTGACAAAGCAGGGAGAGGAGATGAAAAAGTCCATGATTGTTGGTTATTTTGGGCACCATCAATTGCAGACCATCTCCAAGGTGAGCATCTCATAGATGCCATGTTCTTATAGCTCCAGCTTGAACCGGTCTGGTCTCAAGGTCTGTGCCTCCCTTTTCTTCTGGGTCTGCAACTCCTTAACCTCCAGCCCCACCCCATAGCAGCCAACTTGATAAACTGTGTAAAGATAGCTCAGAAATGGTAATAATAAAAATAAAACACCCAATGAGCCAAGGAAATTTATGGCAGCAGATGTGTGGGACTCTAGTCATCGGGTTTTTAACCTCTTGTTTACCAGCCCTTGGGAACCGTACTCTTTTTGTCCATGAGTCCTTTCCTGTCCTTGCCTCACTCCTCCAGAGTGACCTTTCATCGTCATTCTTATATAGGTAGGGGACAATGGGCTCATTTCTGTAACTACTTCCTGATATGTGGGTCTGTTACCGGACCAAGCTGCCTTAGCAGCTTGGGTGCCTGCAGGAGCGGTGGGGCCTCTTATCCCGCTGCTCCGGAGTCAGTTATGGCAGTTGCTCCTGCCCAGTAACTGCCATTTTTTGTATGGACCAACAGGTGCTAGGAGCTGATGGGTCGGTCCAATCAGCTCCAGGATTGAACATGGTCCAATCAGACTTAGGGATGGTAATCTAGGAGAGGATATAAGCCAGGACTGGAGGGACCGACAAAAAAGTCAAGGGAGGAAAAGATTGGACCGAAGGAAGGAGGAAAAAGGAGAAAAGATTGAACCGAAGAGGAGAGAAGGAGGAAAAGAGAAAGGATTGAACTGAAGAGGGGGAAAGGATTGAACCGAACAGGAGAAGACACGACATGACCAGCCCCCAGGAGAAGAAAGACGACGGTTCCAGACTCCAGAGAGAGAAGAGAGAAGTCAGTTCCTGGCCTCTGAGAAGAGAAGAAAGAAGAAAAGAAGCACCAGCAGCTGCCCTCCGAAGAGGAAGAGAAGAAAGAAGAAAAGAAGCACCAGCAGCCGCCCTCCGAAGAGGAAGAGAAGCCGAAGGACTCTGCAGAGACTGGGCCTCCGTTCCTGTGTCTGACGTAGCCTGAAAGGAGCCCCAGAGGCCTGCGCCTGGTGTCTCAGAGGCCTGTTTGTTGGCCTAACCCAGCACCTCCCAAGGAGCTGCCATCCCCAATGCGTTCTGGGTGAGGTGGCCGCCACCTGAGGGTGCAGTAAGCTCTTTGCTTCCCCCCTTTTGTACAAAAAGCCCCATGTTTGCTGTTGTTGTTCCTGTAGCCTGAAGTCTCCTGCAATTGTGCACGCGGGTGAGAAACCACAGACAGTGACCTGTCCTCTCATCAGGCACTGTCCTTTGTTGTTTTTGGCCTTTTGGCCTTTTAGGGCATTTTGGTGGCTCTTGCTGCAGAGCCTGGGCATTTGACACCCCTTCTGCCCGATTTCAGGTCTAGTCCATGTCTGTTTAGAGGAATGCAAACACCGCTTATTCTAAGGTTTTTCAGTACCCTGGAGGGACAGGGTCAGACCTGGCAACCATAACCATAGCGTTAGTTTGTCTGCAGAGCAGTCGTTGTAAGTTTTCTCCTAGACTGATGGCCCATTTACAACAACAACACAACAGCAGACCCACTACCACGGCCAGGTAGAAGAGGAATTGTCACCAACAAGCCCCCCAAACAAACCAGGTTTCTTTTTTTAGGACTAAAATAGTCCACTCTAATTAAACACTGTGTGGGACTTCTGGAGGCAATCCTAGCTATACATGGGTTCCAAAGTTAATTTTGTGTTTCTGAGGAGGCAAAAGAAAAACAAAATTAAAGACTGAAGCAACCCACAACTCCAGTTGAGAGTCCTCAGAGTTATCAGTGGAGAATGACTCTAGGTGTCCAACTCAAAGCACCTTAGACAGCAGCTTCATCCAGGTTGTTGCATTATCTCAGCTGTTGTCATGGATCCACGTACAGCAGTTAATTCTGATGGTTCCTGTAGTTATTATAGTGATTTCTATAAAGTTGTTATTAGATTTTGACTTCTAGTTGGTATTTTCAGAAAGAGGATAGCTTTCTAAATCAATATAAGCCAAAAAGATTAAAGGAAAACTGGGAAATGTTAGTTTTTAAAATCACAAAAAAATTAAGATACAGTCTAGTTTACAAGTCAAAACACAAAAAAAACTTTGAAAACATTTAAGAGGACTAGAATTTGATGCCCACGAAAAGATGTAGTACTGAAATACAGTGTTCTCTCCACATTCACCTCAGATTTATTAAATAATTACAGCGACATTTATTTGCAATTAAGTTGACCTTTGATAAACTTGGCCAGTTTACATTCACTCAGCAGGAACAGAAATAACTATATAGTCCTTTTAATTTTGCTTTGTTGGAATTCTATGGGGAACCTCAGGTGAGTGCTCCTGAGTGGTCTATCAGGGATCAAGATCAGAATTCACCTGAATCACCTGCAATACCTGTAACTGGGTAAATTTCACTCCCTTGAGGTTCCCAGGACATCCCGAGGTTTCCAGGCCTGCCAGGTGTTCCCTTCTTACCTCCTGATAGACCAGCTGTGCCTCTTAGTGAGGTGTCAGGCTCTTTGCTTTCTTGTTGGCTCTGAGATCAGTTTTATTCCTGAAAACTTAACAATCCAGATAAAGCCTTGGGAAAACACCGTGTTTCCAATAGTCTATTATATAGAAAAGAAAGAAAGTCTTATTGGATTTATGCAAACAAACATCTTGCCATGAGAAATGAGAATATTTAGTAAGAGCTTTGAAGTGTTAGGGAGAGAAAAGCAAAATCTCAGTTCTTTCAAAACATGTAGTTTACCATTGCTGTAGGTGGTAGTCAACTTAAAAGAAGAAAAAGTATAATTTTTATTGGTTATTTCAATCTCCTTGATCTTAACTTCTTGTTAGCAACCATTGAAGCCAGCTTTTTATAACTTTTGCATCTTTTTTATTTTTAACTTCATGATAAACCTGAATTTTAAAGTCAAAGTTCTCTCCTGTGTATTTCTCTGAAAACAAAACATTAGAATAAGTGATTTTTATAGATGACAAGAGACTGTCAAATATCCAGAATTAAAGATCTGTTTATAACACAGTTGACAAGAAGTTTGTTAAATTCCTGTAGCATCAAATTTCATGGAGAGGCTTCCAGAAGCCAACCTTGGAGAGGAAAAGTTTGGAAGCTTTGCAATTAGCCGAGCAACTGAAACTGTTACCGGTTTTGCTGCAGTTACAGCCTGGCAGGGGAGGCGAAGACCCAGAGCAGGCACCTAGCTGAGCTGTGAGAGTAGCCATTTCTCATCGTCTGCTGTTGCAGCTGCTGTTTTTGAGTGTCGCTTGTCTGGTGCTGCTTTGGGGCATCTCGACATCTTGGCTGAGCATCTCCTGTTGTGTCTTCTGCTGTCTTCGTGAGTTGGAACCCACCTATAGTCTGGATGCCATGAGCTCCAGGTCCACAGTGGTGGGAACAAGACCCTGGGAGTGTTTGTGTTTAGCACATGAAAACACTGGACACTGCTTCAGGTGAGGTAAATGTTATTTTCGGCTTCAGTAATTCTTTGTTTTTCCCTAGTTTGTTAAATAAATCCCACTATTGTTCTTTGAACTTGAGTAGTTTGCAATTGTTTCGAGGGTGAAGAACTCAGACAGCGACCAATGAACTATATGGACAGTGTCCTTGGCAGTTTTAGGGCCCCTTCCTGCCCTGTATCACTCGTATACCAGAACGTGTCAGACTTTTAAAGAAGTTTTATATAATTTTTAAACATTTATATTAATAATCAGAAATGTTAAGAAAGCTAAATGCTTTCCCTTAAGTAATAATGTTTGAAAATTTTCATTTTAAACCTATCAATTATTGTTTATATTTTTCACAGGGAGAAAACAATTTTTTTCCTCTAGTGCAGGGGTAGAGTTGGGGTATTTAGGAGGATTTTTACTCCATCCAGAAATTTTCTTTTAATTAAAGACTTTCATTTTGATTTCAAGGAAGTTTAAACATTTACACAGATTACTATAATACCATATTTAATTATCTGGTTAGTTAAATTGACAATGATTTTTTTTTGGGGGGGGAGGAGCAGCGGGCAAGGCAGGAGAGGTCTGCTGCGTCATGTGGGAATCTCCCGGCCGGGCGTCTAACTCGCATCGCTGCTGCCGACAGCTCCACAGCGCAGCCCCTAACCGCTGCGCCACCAGGGAGGCCCCTAAATTGACAATGATTTTAAAAGCAAATTATTTTAAATACTTAAATTCTTGCTGACAAGACTTTACTGAAATGAGAATCACTTAAAGTCTCAGATATTAAGGCTTCTCAAACAGTTTAAAAATACTCTTGTCCTTTCACCCAATGAAATAAACTAAAGTTGAGCTTCACACAAGTAAATTGCATTTATTTTATTTTATTTAACTTGACCATATGTAAATTTTATCTTAAGGTTTTTTCTCTTACAAACTTTTATATAATTTTTATTTTTTAGATTTAAAACTATTAGTCTCAGGCTGACACCAAATAATTTTTAATAAGACATATCAATTTTTTTTATAATTTTATTGTTATTATTATTTATGTCTTACATTATCGTGTATTCCCCATAGGTTTCCCACCACCAGTTCACCCATGAACTGTCACCATAGTCCCTTGTGCTATTTTCTCCCCTATTTTGAGCCATTATTCTCCCCCTCTCTCACTGAATTCTCTCTCTTTTACTTGGTTCCCCAATATTTCTGCTATAAATAAGTGAAACCATTTGATATTTTTCTTTTTCCTTTTGGCTTATTTCACTGAGCATGATCCCTTCTAGCTTTATCCATGTTGCTGGGAATTGCATGGGTTTATCTTTTTGATTGCTGAATAGTATTCCATTGTGTATATGTGCCACATCTTGATCCAGTCCTCTATTTTGGGGCATCTGGGTTGTTTCCAAGGACATATCCACTTTTATACCTTTGTTTTGAATACATACTTTTAAAAATAGAACCAATTGTTAACTTTTACTTTTATACTTTGATTAGAATTCTTAACTCATAAAAATGTAACTTTTATTTTCTTAACTGCAAGTAGTTACACAAACTGGTGCACCCATATTTTAGATACATGGAAATAATACTAAAAGATTGCAGTTTTATCTTTTTCTAGGATGGGATTCCAAACCAGTCAACCTGACATTAATAGATCATAATTATCTGAATTTGTTTAAATCTTATTCTAAAAATATTTATCAACTTTCATGGACCCTTTATGATGTGCTACATTTATTTAGTTTTTTATACTTTTCTTATTTTGAAGCAATCATTTTACTTGACAAAATTGCTATTTTTTACCAAAATAAATCTATTTTATCGTGTTTCAAAATTTTTATTTTCCTTTTGGCCTTTTTAGCTGTTCTTTTATATACCTTTTTAATTTTAATTTTTAAACCATCATGTAGAATCCTTAGCTCCTGATAAAAGCCAAAATGTCAAGAAAAGTTCCTAGCAATTTGAGTTTTAAAAGACTCTGTTTTCATTTTTTTCCAGTCTCTTGGATATAATTATCTTTTTCCTCCTGGAATGGTTACTTTCCAATAATTGATCAGTATCACAACTTCAAAAACAAAGGGGAGAAATTTAAGTTTTCACCACTTCTTTCTATCAGAAGCCCAAAGCAGTTATTAAAAAAATGTTATTTACAAAATAAATTAAACTGTAAAATAGTTTTATATCTATCAGACCCATCTAGTAGCCAATTATCACTCTTCCCAGGGAGGGGTGGATTCCTTAACCAGAAGCACCATTACTACCCAAAGCTCAGATGATGTCCCATTTAACCCAGTGTGCAGCTGGTGAGATAAGGCCCCAAATCTGAGAGAGAAAATAGATTGGCACGAGACCAGGAGAGTTTTGAAGTAATTCCACAGCAGTTGGGTATAGCGTACTTTATTCCAGAGGCTATCCACCCCAAGTATCAGCATATTTCTATGAAAAAGCATCAGTGCAGCAGGTGGTGCAACATGCAAGCAAGGGCTCCTGGCCTCAACCAGCCACAGGTGGCACTGTGTGCATTCCCATGAATTCCAAAAGACATTTTCACAAAGACAGCTGTCAATAGGACCAATGTGACAGGTAGAAAAGGTCAATCGGCTAAAATAGGAGCACAAACATTCACCTAGAAGGGAAACAGTAGCTCCTTATAAAACTGACATGAAAGAATAATGAACCCATCTCCTAGGCTCTAGATGACTCATTCTTGTGTCCAGAGACAATGTGGGCTCTATTTTGAGCCCAAAACTAATGTGACTGCATCCCCAAGTCCAGATACAGCCTGGGCTCTATTTTTTGTTGTTATTTCTTTCCTAAATTTCATTATCAACTCATGTTATTATAAGTTATAACAAAATTTGCAAATACATCTTACACATCTATCTAGTTATGTTAAATGCACATTGCAGTGTGAAAGCCTCCTCCTAGGTCTATAAGGATTTTAAAACTACATGAAAGAATTCTCTGTGTTGAAAGATAAACTATTTTTGAACCTCTTTCATTGTACATCAGTGCAGCCCAGAAACAAGTGACTGGATCCCTCAATCCTCAGACTTTCCCTCACCTGGACCTGCAAAAGCAGTGCTCCCTGCTGGGTTGATCAGTCCCAGCAAGGAGCCAGTTACAGCATCCCACCCCCAACTGCCCCAACTCGCCTCTTTATGTTACAGCAAGTCGAGTAAGAAATTGGCAAACACACACATACACACACACACACACACACACACACACACACACTCACACACACACACACACACGATAGATACACACCATATATATGAGAGAAAAGAAGAGAAACAGAAAGTTAGTAAGCTCATTTTGTTACTCACCCCAGGAACCTGGAAAGTAGGTTTAAAATTTAAAAAATAAGCCAAGGAAATTTATGGCAGCACATGTCTAGGCCTAAAGTCATCAGGTTTTTAATCTCTTGTTTACCAGCCATGAGGAGATGGGGTAATGATGCCACCTCAAATGTCTGCACATTTGAGTAGCCAAAAAGAAATGTCACCAAACAAGGGAGGGCAACTGCAGGTCCCTCAGCCTTATCCCAACCTCCAACAAAACAGGTAGCTAAGATGAGAGCTAACCAGCCATGTCCACCTCCACCTGTTAGGAAATTGGAGAGATGGACTAGAGGGGCCTGACTCCCAAGACAAGAAAGGGCTTTCTTGAGACCCTCTTGCCAAGATTTTAAAGAGGATTCCACAGACATTGGTGAGCGCTGGCAAGGAGAGAGTCGTTACTGATTAACAAAAGAGCAAGGAGAGAGAACTCTAGGGAGACCTCTCTGGAGAGACTCCCCAAGATGCAGAGGCTAGGGGTCTATATAAGTTTTAGGAATAGGGTTTTGAGAACAAAAGCTTAAACTTAATTGGCTGAGAAATCAAAGAGCATGGACTTGGCTAAAGTCCCTTAGTTCTTGGTAGTCACGGGCACCATCAGCTGCAGCCCAGGGTCGTGCAGGGCTCATGGCCGTCTCCAAGGTGAGCATCTCATGGAGGCCGTGGGCCTGCAGCTCTAGGTCAAACCAGTCTAATCTCAATGTTGGTGACTCTTTTTCTTCTGGGTCTGTAATTCCATTTTTGAGAGATAAATTGGCCTATCAGTCACCCTGACAATCTGGAAAGATAACTCAGGAATGTCGAAGCTGGAGAAAAGTTAGTTAAAAAAAAATTTAAAAATAAGCCAAGGAAATTTATGGTAGCACATGTCTAGGCCTAAAGTCATCAGGTTTTTAATCTCTTGTTTACTAGCCAATGGGAAAAACAAAATTTATGCAAAGATTTTATTTTTTTATTTTGAGCCCTGTTTTGTCCTTGTCCTATCCTTCCTGTCTCATTTACACCCACCCACAGGACTGCCTCAAAAAAAATGGAATACAGCTGTGTAATTGGACTGAACTATCATACATGCACGCATATATATATAGATATAGATATAGATATATAGATATAGATATATATAGATCTATAGGAGATCTATATATATTACCTATATATATCTTACCTATCTTATCTATATAAGATATCTTATATCTTATCTATATCTATATCTATATCTATATCTATATCTATATCTATATCTATATCTATATCTATATCTATATCTATATAGATACAGGGTCTGTGGATTCAGACCCACCAAGGTTCAAAGATTGCCCTTTGTTGTTTTCATATCTGATGACTTTTCATTGTGTTCAGACTCCATTTATTCATTAAAAAATAGTTATTGAGCATCCACCATACATTTGATAAAGACAATCTTCTCTTTGAACAAACAGAACACTTCCTTCTCCCTCCTGAGCCTCTTTTAGTTTCCTATCTCCCCAGGAGAGTCCCCCGACCCTGCTCTCCTGCCCACACCCCTGTCCTCTTTCTTGTCCTCAAACCTAATTCCTCATCTGTTCTAAATGATCTAATTGAACTCTATTCTTATGGTATTATTTTTTGCATATTTATCTGGGGCTGCAGTCATCACAGTGTACACCTAGGAAGGGATATTTGTAATTCCCTTTTCCTGATTTGGGAAATCTTCACATTTTTGGTATCAGAGACCACCTTTCTAAGGTGAAAATAAAAATACCAATATCCTACCCTTCCTTGAGCCAGGCTGGGACACAAGACCTGGGCCTGCCCACATGGTGAGTTGCAGGTAGCAGGAGCTCTCTGTGATGGATCCTGCAACTTGGGTGGCAAGTTCCCATGATGAGGCAGCCATGTGGGATATGGGGCAAGATGCCCTGCACTGGCAGCAGTGGGTTGTCCCCTGATGTGTGGCCGGTTTAGCTTCTGTTCTCTTGGTCCTTGTAGATGCCATGTGCTACACAAAAACTTCAAGGAATTTTTTTTCTCTTTCTTTCTATTTAATTCAATTTCTGCTGCCTGAAAGCAAGTACTCTAGGAATCAAGTGAGAAGGTTCTTCTTACCCTAAGGGACTCATCTGATTACTCAGACAGGAAAAAAAGAAACCCAGAGAACTTATTTATGTGGATCACCTGGAATTGATGTTTGCATACACTGTAGTGTTGTGGGATAATTTCAGTTCCTCTGTGCACTAACCAATTGTTTTGGCAGCATTGATTTTAAAAACAGCCCTTTCTTATCCATTATCAGCACATCAAATGCCCATATTGCAAGCTACTTCTGTATTCTATTTTGGTCCATTGTTCTACTTTCTCAATCCTGTACCAACACCAGACTGTCTTATCACAACAGATCTATAGTAAGTTTTTATATGATGCATCTTCCTAAATTATTCTTAAGAAAGTCTTGACTATTCTTTGTTTTTTTAATACTTTCATGTAATTTTTTTAAATTAACTTTTAAATTTTTATTAAAAAAAGATTAGTTGGGCATTTAAGCTGTAATAAATTTACAAATAAGTGTGGGGGATTTGCTTGAATCTTCCACCCTACAAATGATGACCAAATTATATATTTGTTTATTTACATCTTTTTAGTGACTTTTAATAATGCATTATAATTTTCCTGCAACATTTTTTCCCTTTTTCATATTTTAATTACCATTATTGCCTCAACAATGCATATGTTTTATATTAACATATCTTAAACTTCATCCTCAATGTGCCAGCGATTAAAATACATAAAATATTATCTTGAGAATACAAAAAAATACAACATGTAGGAAGACTGAGAAACTAGGTTCCCAGTAGTTAGTAGTGATTACGCAGACTTTCCTTTTAGTACTTTCTAGTGGAATTTTAAAATGTCCTCCCATGGCTCTGTAAGTAAAGTTGCCTGGGAGGTGGCAATGAAAAAAAAAATGAACCCAAAATTAAAAAGATTCAAGAAGGGAATCAAGGAGAGAATATGTATTTTGAATAAATATAAGGAGTCCCTTTCACCAGAGTGTATACATCCAAATAGGCACCAAGGGAAGAAATTATATCCTCCCATTTCACCCATGAAACTGCCCACTAATAAAGAGAATAACTAGTGCCAGTTCATCAAAGAAAGGAACCTTCACAGCACTGTAAAAGGAAGGGCGGGGCACAGTGAAGGAAGGTGGTGCAAGAGCATCTTGTTTAGGAGACATTGGGGGAATGGGCAGCAGCATCCACACTGGGCAAAATCTACTAACTAAAGCTGTGATTCTCTTCCTCCTTCATAGAGGACAATGCATGTACTTGTAGCTTTCCACTACAGAGACAGATGGGTTGAAAAGAAATGTTTATGGACAGAGACCAGATCCCCGGCAGCAAGGCAGTGTGGGTATGAACAATAGTGAAGTGTTTTCAGTCTCTCTGCTCTATGGATCAGGTTAAAAACTCGCAACCTTTCAATTTAGGTCAAATAATGAGGCAAATCCAAAGCAATGACGTGCTTCAGACACAGCAGCTTGATGGAGCTCCGAGGAAGTAAACGCCTCTGTAGACTATAATTTGGAAACATAGATCCTTAAGCCTCCTTTTTCCAAGAGACACCGCTGATCAGAGATGCTACTTGAGTCAACAAACACAAGGACAGTGGGGCGCCACCAACACAGCCCTCTATTCACAGGAAACGAAACACAGGAGGGGGCGGTGGAGCTGTACCAGCACTGCATGTCCCTTCCCCACGCTGAAGGAGGACGTGTAGTGGAAACCTAGAGCAGGTCTGTCTCAGACCTGAAGTAGCAGCTTGAATCTGTCACTGTCTCCACAGCAATACCAGGATTCCAGTGGTGCCTGGGCAAAGAGCTCCCCTGAAACTTTATCCTCAAGTTTGATATAAGCAATCTTCACTTTTGGAGTGACTTGAAGGTGACCAGCCCAATCAGACCGTTCTACTTTCTGTCATACGATCTGTAACCGCAGTTGGAGGCCCCGCTGGGTGGAAGCCTTGGACACCTAGGTCAGGCGTCACACACAGGACCCATGTGTATATCCATCTCGCAGGATCTTGGCTCTCTCCTGCAACATTCTCAAATGGTTTTGTGTTAATGTTCCTACAAGTTGGTATTTTAATGCTAATAGAAATTATAATTTCTAAAATTTCATCTTTGGGTACTGATATATTGATTTTTATGTGTTTCCAAATAATTTTGTGGAAAACTTTCCAACTCATGTAATGTCTATGTAAATTCACTTGCTTTTTGTACTAATATCTAAAATAATTGTATTTTTTACTTTCCAGCTCTTAATCATTTCTTTATTTCTCAGATCTTAATCTGCTTGTTTCAGCCCCCTGTGCAAATTGGAATACAATGTGAGACAACCTTGCCAAATCAATGGGACAGGGTATTACTCTTACTCTTACTAGTATGTTAATTGTTGGTTCTGTCATCCTACCAACCTTCTGTTCTGTTTGCTTCATTTTTGCTGTCACATGTCAAGGGTTTGTTATTGGTTTGGTTTTGTCTTACTCATTGTTTAGTTTCTCTATATTCTACATATAAGTGAAACAATCTGTCATTTGTCTTTCTCCTTCTGATTTATTTCACTTAACAGTATCCTCTCTAGTTCCATCTGTGTTGTCAAAAAATGCAAGAGTTCATCTTTTTTCAGAACTGAGTAGTGGGGCTTCTGTGATGGTGCAACGGGTTGAGCACAGTGCTCTGGAACTGTCAGCAGCTGTGGTGAAAGTTCAATGCCCAGCCGGCGAGATTCCCACATGGCATGGCAGACCTCTCCAATCTTGCCCGCTGCTCCTCTCAGCAGTCTATTTCAGTTGATCCGTCTGTTCTGCTCCCCACTCTGTCTCTGGTGAACCCTCTCACCACCCCACACCTCTGGCCTGCACCCCAGCTCTTATGCATAAATAAATAAATCCTTTTTTAATATATATTTTTATTGTTATTTATGTCTTTCACATTTTATATTACCCTTAGGTAACCCACCACCAATTCACCTGTGATCCATTTCCATGGTCCCTTGTGTTCTTTTCTATTCCATTTTGTGCCCTTATCCTCCCCTCCCCCTGCCTCCCCCCCCCACCTGCTGAGTGTCTCTCCTATTTGGTTTCCTTATAGCCCTGTTATAAGTGAAACTATTTGATATTTTTCTTTTTCTTTCTGGCTTATTTCACTGAGTATGATCCCCTCTAATTCCATCCATGTCGCTGCAAATTGCATGTGTTTATCTTCTTTGAATGCTGAATAGTATTCCATTGTGTATATGTACCACATCTTCTTGATCCAATCATCTATTTTTGGACATCTGGGTTGCTTCCATACCTTTGCTATTTTGAACAGTG
>PVIJ01010624.1:0-59196 GCA_004024925.1 Scalopus aquaticus | reverse complement strand
GCGGCGAGAGGGTTCACCAGAGACAGAGCGGGGAGCAGAACAGGCAGATCAGAAATACACTGCTGAGGGGAGCAGCGGGCGAGGCAGGAGAGGTCTGCCGCACCATGTGGGATTCTCCCCGGCCGGGCGTCGAACTCGAGTCGCCGCTGCCAACAGCTCCACAGCGCAGCGCTTAACTGCTGCGCCACCGGGGAGGCCCGTCCACTGATACTATTACCTTTTGTGTGTATATCATGTTTGAGCCAGCCAGTGTCCTTTCACTCACCCAGACATGGGAGCAAATTCCCCAGCCATTCTTAACCCCATTTCTTGTGTGTACACACACGGAAACCCTCTGCCAGTCTACCCGAGGATTGCTGATAGGTAGGTTTTATTAATGGCTACCCAGGTGGTCCAACTTACTGGAAGAAGTCCTATTATTCTAGCTGCATTTCTTTTCATCTCTTTCCATTGATCCAATTTTTACCTTTATTTACCCCATGCTCTAAGAGACTGACTTGGTTTATAACTAATGACCTGGTTGCTGTGCCCTCTGGCTTCCATTTCAATTCCCAGTGAGTTGCCATAGTAAGAAATGGAAGGAAGGAAGAAATCCAGGTCAGGGAGTTAGCGCTCTGTCTTTCTCTGGAGAGAGTACTTCAGGATTACTATGTCCTTGGACCAAAGGTTACCATTCCTTTCAAGCCTATCTTTTCTACAAACCTCTCCACTTTGGATTCTGGTAATTGCTTCTTCCCTTCATTACTTCTTGGAGTGGTGCTAGCTCCTCTGCTATTACTAGATCAATGATATCGTATGTCCCTGATCATTCCTTTATGCCCATCCCCACTAATATAAATCCTTGTTTTTCTGGTAAAATTTCTTAAAATAATTTTAATTTGAATGACCCATAGTTCCTACTGGGACCATGAATAATATAACACCTAAAAGTATTTTTATCCTCTGAGTCATGTAGTTAGCCAAAGGGACGGAGGGCCCCTAGGTTTGAACCTAGGCCTGTGAGAAAGTGGGAGCTCTCGCAAACATTCGACCCAGGGTCAGCATGTGTTATCTGTGAAGGACCAGAGAGTAAATATTCTAAGCTTTGTGGGCCATGGGAATAGTAGCTATGAGTGATGAGGATGTTTGGAAATGGCAGTGTTCTAATCAAATTTTATCCAAAAAAAAAAAAAAAAAGAGAGAGAAAGAGGTGGAGATTTGGCCTTAAGGTAATGTGTGCTGACCTTGGGCTAGACCGTCACATCTAAAGTAGGTTTATAGCAACTTGGTATTTCTGGGTGTCTCACATGGGTACCATTAATAACACAGCAATATTATGTTTTAGTTTTCACTGTGGTATTTTCCTTTTTCAGATAATTTTTTTTCTTACTGCTTCAGTTGTTAGGTTTTGGAAACTGGATTTCATATGAGTCATACATTTCTAATATTTGGGGAGTCTGATCCTCATAACTCAGTTCAATACTAAGGTAAAGCTACTGCTGAGAATACTAATATAAAATGTAAAATTTACAAGAACCCTCAGATTTTGTTTGAGGACTGTGTGAAAATAGTGCCCCCCTAAGGTAGCCATCTGTTTGCTCTGTAATAATTGCCTACACAGCCAATTATACAAGGACTCTAACAAAATAATTTTGCTTCCTACTCAGACGTGTTATTTTCCAATTTTTGGAGTATTGGTGTTTTGTTTCATTGGATAATTTCCATCATATGTGATGCCTAAAAATGGGATATTGTGGTTCTGATTTTCCCTCTTCCCAATTCTTTCCCTTGCTTTTCACACGTGTTTTCTTCTGTAGTCTCCAGATCACCTGATAGCTTCATTAGTTTACTTTTTCACGATAAGTAAATATGGTCAATATTCATAATTTATACATTAGAATAGTTATCATATTTGTTATTCCCAGAGATAATAGCATATAGTATAGACAGATCATGCTTCATTACACAAAATTATAATAAGAAAACAAATATTGTTAGTGCTTACAAAATTGGCAGTGCTTTAGTTTATAGCTTAGTCAAAAATTAGTAAACGGAAAAAAAGGAAGTTATGAAGAAAAAGGATGAGACAGAGGCAATAAGAGAAAGAAAGGATGGCCGTGAGTTAGGAAGAGTACATAGGAAAATATTCCAAGGGGTTGTTTTGGTTTGGTTGTTATTTTGGCTCAGGTCAAAATTTACTAATTAGGTACAGCCTAAAGAAAACAGGGCATGCCTAGAGGTATTTGAATAACCCATTAAAGGAAAGATTATAAAAGTGAGAATGTCAAGTTAGCTAAAAGGTTAATTTTCTACAGAACAACAAAATCACAAATTTTGGGATTATCACTTTTACAGTACACACAAATGACAGCTTATTTTTCAGTATGTTAATTTTTAACTTCATAGGGTTAGAAAGCATCACTCAAACAAATATTTCATATCTTGAAAGGATTAGATGACTGGTGAATTTATTAAGAATTACACTTCAAAAATATCAAATCAGTCTCTTGTCATTTTATTTTCATATTTGGGTAATTTTGTAAGTAAGAAAGCAAATGTATTTTTTTTTTAAAGGAAAGGATAAAAGTGGAAGTAACAGTGTAAGAGCATAAGCATTTTGGAAATTAGTTTTGGGAACAGAACTTAATACTTTTTTAATTTAGTTTTTGATGAACAAAATGTGTTCCTGCTCTTTATGTGAGAAAATGTTCTGCCTTCTATCACTGGCCATTAATTTTTTTTTCATAAAACTTCTTACTTTGCCTTAGCCATGTGGTAAATATTTTATATCTACAATAAATTAATGCTCCAGCAGTGTTACCAGACAGTTATTTCTGTCTGATCACTATTTCTACATCCCTATTTGGATATAAAAATTGCAGGGCCAGAATTTGTTTCAGTTTCTCCAGCTTTTTACTTGGTAGGATGAAGTGGTGATGTCTAAGCTCCTTCTATACCAGACTGAACACTAGACATCTCATTTAAATGTCTTTTTACCATTACTATGTTTTCCATACACGAATTGTTTAAGCTTATCAATTAAAAAAAAAAAAGAGGCAATAGTGGAGCCAACAGCTGTATTTCAGTGTCTGTACATATTCCTGAAACATAATTTCTCAAATTTCTTTTGTGATTGTTTGTTACAATTCAAGAACTAATAAAGTTTTTTCAATATGCGATTTGAGAACATAACTGTAAAGCAATACTACATTTTAGAGCCCTTAGGTCCAAGGACAGACAGTGCTTTTCATTCAGTAATCCCGCTCATTTATTGAGGCTCTATTTTTCTCATGGGTTATTGACCTCTGCCAACTCCCTCTGCTCTCCTAGATTTTCATCTATAATTTTTAACTCGACTCTTATGACAGCATGTATTTTCAACTAAACATTTCCAGATTTCATACCACTAGAATAACTTCTTTCTCATGAAGTTAAAATATCTTCAAGCCACCCCATTGTGTGCTAAATTATGCAGCTGTAATTTGTTTACAGAGAAAACCACCATGCAGGTCATCACACACCCTCCCTCTCGTGTGTGTTGAGGACCACAGAAGTGCTGTTGCCACGACAAGGTCATAAGGCTCAAGGAAGAGTTTGCTCTCATTCATCTTTCAGGAAACCAAATCTCTTATGTGGTTGTCTAATTAGATAATGGTGCCATTATCTGCTCAGTCACCCAGGTTAAAGTCTCTGGATCACACATTCATTCCAACAAATAACTGTTGGAAGAACTCCAGTGTGTCAAGTTCTGAGATAGACTATTGCACAGACTGAACTTGTAACATTCTCATTCACCTCCAGTCTTTTGGAAAAGGCAGAACCTGAATTAGAATTGAATGATAAGTGCTACTTTTTGAGTTCTGAGAAACAGTAAGGGATACTTAGTTAAAAGCAGAAAATTGGGGAAAAGCTTGAATGAAGGTCAAACATATAAGAAAGAGGAGAAAATAAAAGTAGTGGAGAAAAAGAATAAAATAATAACATTCGTAGACCTTTAGCAACTTTGAAATGCTATCTCATCTATTGTCTCATTAATTTTCTTGCCAATTCTAGAGATACGTGAGAAAGGAAATGAATTAAGTGGCTGAATTAACTGGTTATCAAGCAGCAGAGCTAGGAGAGATTTTGAATTTTTTTTTTAAATGGCAATTAGGTATCATGAAAAGAAAGCTTGCCTATTTTCTCTGTGTAATAGGAATAAATCCTGAACAAATTCCATGTTATGCCAAAACAAATAGTTGTAATCCATCCTCAGCAATTTTCTTCCCCTTAATCTCAGTATGCAATTATCATGTCTTAGTGTGTGTGTTTTTTAATTCTCCGTTTTCCTCATTCCGTCTACTGCTCTTATTATTTGCATTACTTTTATTCTTTTACTCTTAAGGTATTAATATGTATAAATTTACATATATATGACAGTTCTACATATTAGTAGTTAGTACAGTTAATTCACTTCCTTCTTCTACACATCAACTCCTTTGACCAACCCTGCTTATGCATTGACTAATTTACTTTTTATTAATTATGAACATTTAAACACTGCCCTTATTAGTTGTAACTGAAGAACTGTAAGCACATCCTAACTGGGATTTTGCCCTAACTGGGATTTTGCCCTTGTTCTTGGCTATTACAGAGCAGCTTCTTCATTCTCATTATATTGATCTTGCTTAAGGGCAATATAGGGGAACTCTTCCTTCAATCCAATGTCGTTGCATTTAGAATGAAACACAAGCCCCTTAGCATGACATGTAAAACCCTTCTTTAGCACAAATCTCCCCCCACTCTTGCTCAAACCACACAAAATGACTGAGAAGTCTCAGAATAGGCCAGGTGTTCTCCCCATCTGCTGTCACACCAACTATCCCCTCTGTCTGAAATACTTTCCCTCCCTCTGACCAGGTAACCCAGCTGTGCCTATTGATCAGCCGTCATCTCTGGGAGCCCTGGCTGACACTCTACCCCACCACTTTGGCCCTGGGTGTTCTGCTGCCCTATTTCATGTCATGATGGTTGATTTTATATACTTTATTAGTTTTCTCATCCTGCAATAATCATTGAAGACCAACTATCGGTAAAACACTGTTCTGAGGTAGTAACACAAGAATAAGCAAATCAGACAACATTTTTCTCTACAGAAGATAACAATGAGAGAGGGAAGAGGTTAAAAGACAACTAAACAACAGCAATGCAATATGATAGCCGAGAAGTACAGTGTGCTGTCTGACCTTACTGTAGCATTTGCTTGCTTCTCTAGCAAAATTCTTACTGTAGTTAAATAGAAAACAAGAACTATGTCCCTATCATTACATTTTCAGTGCCAGTATCACTATATTCACATTGCAGAAGCCCCATACATTTTTATGGAATGAATGAGTGAAAATTAAAAATATGATCTCCTGAAGCGTATACAACTATCCTCATTCTTATGATGAAAAATGTTTATTACTAAAATGTTGATTTTGTATTAATTTGAATGTGGGTTTCAGTACAGAAGAAATAACTCAGATTTGCAGAGAAAAATGTCTCGTTCCTTTAAATGTTTGAAGACTATTGTAAGGTCAGTGTGGACTTGAGTTTGGTAATTTGGTGGAATAAATTCTGGACTGTGGTAACATCCCTCTTCCTATCCCTTCACTCTAGTCTTCAAGCTAGTCAGCTTCCCAGATCGGGTCTCTAACATTTGCTAATGAAGCCATCAGTAACACCTTTCTTCTTAATAAATGGACTAGGTTCCTTGACTTCTCAGTATGTCTTCCTTAAAAATAATGTTTTAGTGCCCTCACCATTCCCTTTCTGTACTTGTAACTTGTCACATTCTTCTCCATAGCACATTATATGTTTACTTGTTTGTTAATTGTTATATCTACCACTTGAATGTAGTAATTTCACGTATACAGAGTTTTTTCTCATTCAATGTTTAATTGCCAGTCCCCAAAAAGTGGGAGGGTGGGGGGCATGCTCAATTAGTATTTGTTGAATGTATGGAAACATGACTATCCCAGAGGGTAAACTGAAGAAGGGTTTGTTGGATATTTGGAGCTGAAAATCTAAGGGAGGAAGAAAAAAAAAGAGGGAGGTGGAAAAGAATAAACTTGTTCTGTTCTTAGGACAGGAAGAGTGTGTCTGGAATCAGTGATGTTTGATAAACATTGAGGCATATAGTGTCAGTGAATATTTAGTGGTCAATTAAGATGTGATGCTAGCCAAGGACTCTGCTCTTCCTAATACGTCATTGATTTGTAGTATTTGAGTTACAGTTTGACTTAATTTAGGTGTAAAAATTTGAGCTTCTCTGGACTAAATCATCTCCCGTCAATTTTCATCATGTTTTCATATTTTAAAATGTTATTTTCAAATTTTTATAATTCCTTTAAAAGAATTAAAATTTTCTATATTAATATTTTTAAGGCACCCACTATAGGACCATTTGCAATTCTTTAGTCAGTATATGACAAAAAGAAATGTATGCAGTGTGAATGTATACCTATAATGTGTAAAGGATTCTGGAACTTCCCATGTTCTGAGTTTTGAACTGTTAATGATATTAGGACTCATTGTTGATCTGGATTTTTTTATGTTGCTGTGTTCAATATATCACATTGGATCATTAATCATAATGTTTTAAATATAAAATGATAAAAGAACAGACTAAGTGTTTGTTCCAATAACCCTGAATATTTTTCATTAAGAGGACCATTTAACAGCATGCCTTGCATTAGTGTTTTTTTCAAGTTAACCTATTTCTTGAGATGAGAAGCTTATAATTTAAGTTATAAAATGGAATTCCTAGACAAATCTGATACTTGATTTTATTTTTTACAAGTCTAGAACATGAAAAAGAATATTTGAATTCAGCAAACTCAAAAGGATTTTTCTAGCTTCACTTGTTTTAAAAGAGTAGTTTTAGTTTTCTACAGTCTGATAGATTTGATTGTGGGGATGACCTGTATAATCTCCCAGCGTTGATCAATTTACTAAAACCAATATAAAAACCGTTGTGAATATCCTTCTTCTCATCTTCCTGGCGACTTTCCATGAAAAGCATCAGTCAAGTAATTCCTGTATGAAGGACTTACCACTAGTGTAGTGACTTATAATTGAAGGCAGTGGTTTCTGTGAATTCATGTTTCGTATTGTTAAAAATGGAAAAATAGACAAATAAATTAGAAGATTGAAGTTAGTGTACTAATTAATCATTTTCTAAAGAAGCATATAACATTAAGAATGGGATTTTCTAGCATCATCCACTTCTTAGGAAGAATGAAAAATAGGACTGTATCATTCTAATAGGGTCAGTTCTTTTCTTTGCATTTCATTAGGGTCAATTCTATTCTTTTCTATTACTTTGCAAATAAAAATATGCCTGGATAAAGTCAGCAGTCAGAGATTCTGGTGAGTTCTAGTCATATTAAAGGGAAGCGTTGGTATCTAGTACAAAAGAAGAGAAAGGCTATATCTTGAATCACGGAATTTTATATATTGGCATCTCCACACTAAGATGAGATGAATGTAGAAGAAATAATAAGTATTGCATAAAATACTGTTTTCCCTTATCCTAGATATATCATAACAGATTTATGAATAACAGTGTTATTTTGCATTGGAAAAATGTATTTTTTAGTGTTCCTCTTCATGACATTCTTAGTAAGCTACTCTACTTCCTCTCTTATTCCCCCAGAATAGCCTGTAATAGTATTTTTGTAGTATTATTTTCCATTATTGATACAAATTTGGATAAGAATATATCCTTATCTAAAAAATTCTTTCTTTTTTTTAAGATTTATTTATTTAAGCTGGGATACAGGCCAGAGGCATGGGGCGGCGAGAAGCCTCACCAGAAACAAAGTGGGGAGCAGAACAGGCAGATCAGAAATACACTGCTGAGGGGAGCAGCGGGCGAGGCAGGAGAGGTCTGCCATGCCATGTAGGAATCTCCCCAGCCGGGCGTCGAACTCGCGTCGTCGGTGCCGACAGCTCCACAGCGCAGCACTTAACCACTGCGCCACCGGGGAGGCCCCCTTATCTAACAATTCTTAATTAAAAGATTTTCAATTGCTTAAAATAAAACTCTGGGTATTTTTTACTCCAATAGATTGGCAGTTATAATATCCAGTTTTTCCTTACTTTATCTTGCAATCAGTTTATTGATGATCATCTATTTGTCTATTGATCAACAAATCTATCTTGAAAGTACCAAGGGTTTGGGACGCCAGGAGTCTTCAGCAATAAAGAGTAGTCCACACCTATGTAGAAGAACTTCATTCAGCAATAACTATTAAAGTAGCTTAGACATTTCAGGGTTCCACATACTTTTTGACTTTAAGGAATTGTGAATTTTTATATTCACACTAGAGCTTTACTGCTTGCTTTTTTGGCTGTACTGGCCCTTCCTGGGTTTCATATAGTTGTATATTAAGGCAAAAAAAAAAAAAACCTATGTGCAAAATCTCAATGTATTTCCATTCTATCAAAATTAATTGAATGTGGTCTATGAATACCAATACACCGGGGCCTTTGCACATGATCCAGTGGATAGAGAAAATATTTTTGAAACTTCAATATCACTTGACAAGAAATCTGTGTAAATGAAACCATGCAAGTACAGAATGATAGAAGAAATATGCTGTTTTTCTTGATTAAGAACACCCACAGTCATTCGTAGCATACCCACAGGAAGTCCAGAAACATAATGGGAAAAGTGCAAAATCTATCTAGTGCTTTATTGGCTCAGTTGTTCTCTGAATGGCAGTAGATATAAATACTCTTCTTGGCCTTAGGCCTGCCTTCAAAAATGCTTGTCTATATCAACTTAGATTGCAAAAGAAGTGTCAGTGGATGTGTTAAGCTACTGCAGGCAGAGATTGAAAAATGGAGCAATAATATTCTAAGTAGTTGACCAAGATCAGAGCTGTTAAGAGGGAATGACAGGTGGTATAAGCATCCCGAGGCCCTGGCTCACTAAATTCTGAATGGCAATTTCCTCTACCTAGGTTAATAATCACAGCAGTCACTTTGTGCCAAGCACTTCTTATATTTTTGATCTTTGGTTTCTGTTAAAGAAAAATCATTTTTAGAACCATGCCAAGAAATTTAAATGACTCAATTGTACTCTGTCATGGTTTTAAAAACACTATGTTAAATATAAAGCTATGGAATTAGCACAATTTTCTATACATCTTTAGCTTACCGGCATTAAGGTCTTAGCACAGGTTGGTGTGATGGTGGTGTAAGTCTGTGTAAAGCGTATCTGTGTTGGCACTGAAGTTCCAGCTGTTTGTGAGCAGGGGGTCATGTATTTCCATTTCTATATTGTTATCACCTAGTACATAATCTAGTATTTGTTAAATGAATAGAAAATGAATAAAAGAATGACTGAACAGAGAACAATACTACTAATAAAAATAAACATCTTTCCTGAAATTTAGGGCAGAGCTGGCCTGTAGCCATAACCTTGATAAAGGTTATCACAGGACTCAATGAGATTTCATATTTAATTTTTGAAGACATAACCCTGTTTTGACAAGCTCACCAAGCCATAAACCGCTATGATTGCAGTTTCAAAGTGGCTGAAAGAAGGGAGGGTAACAGCGAGTCAGTGGAGGGTGGGGAAAGTCTGTAACATGCTTAGAAAAATGGATGCAGAAGCTTTCTTTTTAACTTCAGTTGTTTTAAGGCCTAGAAAATATTTCTGGAGATTTAATAAGAAAATTGTGGGGATTTATTCTTCAGATTTATGCCATAACTTGTCAATTACAGCAGAGTCTGCGCAGGCTTGAATTTGTACTCCAATTCCAATGAATCAAAGTACTATGACATTTGCAGGGGAAGAAAATATCCCTACCTAGGAAGGCAGTGTCCGTTTTCATGGAAATCTATGAGCAAGTCCTCAACAGACCTCTTGCCAATTCTAACCCGAGGTTCATCCAGTGAGTCTATAAGTCATGGCGCGGTTATGTCAGTGCTGGGGCTGAGGGCGGTAGAGCTTTCAAGCCCGTGTCCCTCTTCCTCAGTATCCCCCACTCCACACTGCCTCTCTAGGGAAAATCGTGGATGTTTATGCTGCAGGTTTGCTATCTCGTTCTCGTACCTCTTCATTGCGGATTCTGTGATAGGTAAATGAGTAGCAAAAATCTTCCTCAGGCATTTTTGTCAACAATTCTGCCTTCAAATGGTTTTTCCCTTTCAAAGCAATTCAGTTGCCTGACTTTTTTTTTTTTTTTTGGCCCACACTGATCATGCTGAATTTCACTTGAGCCCAGAGTTCCTAAGAAAGCAACAATTTAGAACCCTTTCTTTTCTTCCCCTTCTGTAGACATACAACTTTTGAATTCCTGGAAATAGCTTAACTGTTAACCACACGCTTTCCCCATACAACTTAGATAACACTGGAAGAGGATCCCATTCTAACCTAGGACAAGGCCAGACACAGCCCTTCCAAAGTCCTGTTTTAAGATTATATAGGTTTAGGGCCTCCCCGGTGGCGCAGCGGTTAAGCGCTGCGCTGTGAAGCAGTCCGCAGCGGCGACGCGAGTTCGACGCCCGGCCGGGGAGAATCCCACATGGTGTGGCAGACCTCTCCTGCCTTGCCCGCTGCTCCCCTCAGCAGTGTATTTCTGATCTGCCTGTTCTGCTCCCCGCTCCATCTCTGGTGAACCCTCTCACTGCCCCACGCCTCTGGCCTGTACCCCAGCTTGTATGTATAAATAAAAAATAAATCTTTAAAAAAATAAAAAAAAAGACTATATAGGTTTGTTTAATATTCTCCCACCACTACCACTCCAGACTTTCATATGATCCCTTAAGGTGAAGGAATTTGTTGGCGTCACTTAAACCTCCCCCGAAGATCCAATGATACCCTTCCCTGCTGCAGACACTGGCTTGCGTTGTCGGCAGGGTTCACAGAGGATGCCAGGAGGGGGTTCTCAGCACTGGGTGGTTGGCCTGGGACTGTGGTTGATGAGAAGATGACCCAACCAAAAGGGGGAAGTAGATGCGGGTAGTTTAGATTTATCTAGCACTTACTTGGTCTTGATCATAGGCACGGATTTCCGCAGGGGTCCAGACTGAGTTTCCATTGGGTCTAACTACTGCTTTGACAGGTTCATGTCAACTCTTCATGGCAACCCCATGCACCAGCTATAAGCTTTCTTTTCAGGAACAAACACACCTTCTTACAGTTATTGTGGAATGAGATGCAGCTTCTTTTCTCCTAGTTTCAGTAGATGTTTAGTAACGTTATATTACTTACTGTCAGAGATGTAAATGCCATAGCCTAGAGAATGATGATAATCAGGGATCCTCCTCATGTATGCGGAGGAAGTCAATTCCACATGATTCTCAAGCCTAGTGAAGATAGATGTGTTATTTCTTTAAGGAAAATGGAAACCAGGGAAGGAGACCAAACCACCAATGTTTGGGAGCACTCTCCTGTGCTGGCCCCATCTTCCATCTCATCTGGACCCCTTAATAGTTACACCTTCCAAACTGTTATTGTAATTCCTACAGCTGAGGTCATCTTTCCTCAGATACCACTCACTCCTTCATTGAGTTCATTTCAGTGTTACCCTTTCATGAGATCTAGAATAACGCCTTTGTGAAAATTAGAAGCTCTCCCAAATCCTCTCTTTTTTATAACTTCTAGTTCTGTGCTTGGTTTCCTTTTTAAATAGTACTTCCCTCAAATATACAAATGCATATATACATGTGTGTATCTCTCTTATCACCTCCATAACTTATCCCCCCACCCCACCCCACACACAAACAAGTATCCGCATGGAAAATAAACACTACAGGGACAGAGACAATTTTGACCATTTTGTTCATTGCGGAGTCCCCAGTGTTTGTTGTAATATCAAACAATAAGCTGTACTCAATAAATATTTGTTGAACAAATAATTCCTGTTTGCTTTTCCTTGCATAAATAGGGGTAATGTTTGACTTATCAATAAGGCCAAGACTATAACTAGACTATCTCAAATATTGATTTCCCTTTGGTAAATTGGATCTATCTAACCTGACTGTCCTTTAATAAATACATAAGTATTAAAATTATCTTGTTGAATTGTGACCTTCTTGGCATTCAACTAAATTTTCTCTTTTCAAATTCTCTCACTTAATCTTTCAGATCTTGAACTAAGAATCTACAGCAGATTCATGTCATATATTCATTCCTTACCTCTTTCTGTTCCCACTTCTCAGAGTAGGTGGAAAGAATGAGATCACAAGAGATGCAAAGTGTTAATAGGGTTGGAGGATGTAATACAAGTGCTAGCAGCTGAGTACATCCAGTGCATTAAGATTTGCTAAGAGTGAGACACCTAATAGAAGAATCGGCACTGTCAGCATCAGTAAATTAAGATCGGAAGGACGCGACACTGTCGCTGAGTGCCAAACCCCACTAGCTCATATGCAATCTCTTTACAGTTTATATGGAGACTATACAAAACTGATTCAGAGGAACCTCATTATGAACTGAGCACTATTGTCAGATGTGTCTCTAGAGTATTTTCCTGACAGCCTCTGATGTTTTTGAAAACTTAATGGATTTAACACAGCTTCTTCTTCTCCCTTCTATTAGCATCATTCACATTTTGAGCAATTAAGTTTCTTGTGATGTCTTTCTTCAGTGATGATGAGTTATGAAGTGATCAGTTCAAAGGCAGATATTGGAAAGGAGCAAATGCTTTGAGAAAAAAAGATTTATCTCTGGAAATACATCTTACCTAGTGATTATTACCATTTTTCTCTAATGACTGACAAGTCTTGATAACAAGAATAGCAAATAAAGATTATGAGCATAGGGATAATGTGAGCACAACTTTATTATGTCAACTTTATTTTTTATTTTGCTTATACAAAATGACTAGGAGAATGCCCAGTTTAAAAAAATAGTGATTGCAAAAGAAACATACAGGCTTGTCAATGCTAAAAATAATAGAATAATGTTTTATTAGACAGTAGGGCAAAGACTAATGGCCTGAAATTTCTGAAGCAAATGAACAGAAACTTCGCTAAGATTAATCTTAATTCTAGAAGGTCATGTAGTTTATTTGCATGAGCGGGGCATGGAGGGGTGCTATTGTAAGGTAAAAGGAAATAACGTTGCAATTAGGTGATAAGTCATTTGATTCACATTAACTCATGCATTCTTCGTTTTATTATGCTCTGACAAACCTATTTGGAGCTCATTAATTTAAAAATTAACAAGTGTATCTAGAAAATATGTAAACATTCAGATAATCCCCTAATCTCTGATTGCTGCTGCTTAATAATTTTCCATCCACCTATTTCCCCACTCTTCTTCTTGTCTATAAATTCCCACTTTTCCCTTGTTTTGTGAGTTAAGTCCAGTCTCCCTAACTGAAAAATTCCATTGCAGTAGTGCCTACACATGTCATTATTATCTTAAATAAGGCCACCTTACTGTTTAACATGTATCATAAATAATATTCCTATAAGACAATGCTAGCCTGGAGTGAAAGAAAATTATAATATGGGGAAAATCCACTGAAAGAAGGCATATCACACTGATAAACATATTTAGCTATCAGAAATGGAACAGGATTTGAGTGAAGTGTTATATACTTTGATTCTATAACTGTAGAATTTTTTCAGTGAAAGTTCATTTGCATATTCATGTGTTAAATATGTTATTTTGTAATTGAAAAGAAAAACCTGTAGGAAAAAAGTCAAGGAGTCTTTGATTTTCTCATCTGTTTTTTTTTCACAGGGTTGCACTGTTCAGAGCATCACATAAATAGCTGGGATTTTAAAATGTAAGTTAAAGTAACAATAATTAAAGAGAATTAAGATGTTCTCCCATATAGGTATCATAATAAATAGCAAAAGAGGATAAATTATGTTTGCTGCCTTCCACCTAGATGATCCAGTGGCGAATGCTTTTGTCCAGGCACAGAGGAAAATACCCCACCCCTCTGGGTTCTTTCTAGACTAGTTGAGTAACCAACACTGTATCAGAGTAGTTGATATAAGAAAAAGAACCATTTAATAATACGCACACATGAAATCTAAGAAAAGCAGCATTTATATCCTGAATTAAGTAATGGAGTAGAGGCCTAGGATGCCAAAGGAAGAAGACAGGGGTTGCCTATGCTGACAGAGGGATGATTTAGTCTGCAAATCAGTATGCTTAGTCTGCAAATTAAGATGGGATTCTCAGAGAAGACCCTTCAAGAGATAGCCATACATCTGGATAATACCTCTGTTGGGAGAGGTATGCCCTCATAGAGTCTTCCTTTTTCGAGGCAGTTAAGGGAGTGGATTTCACTTCTTCCTTTAGGGGGAGGGCAAGACCTTCTCAGTAGTTTACAAGGTGTCAACTGACCTCAGTTCAAAATAATCTGCATACCAGAGTGGAGTGTGCCAAGGAGGCCAGTTCTGAGAATCATGGAGAGACTTCTGAAAATCTAAGACTTTTTCTGAGAATTTTGGGGAGGTCTGATCTTTGTACTTTTACTTGGAAAGTTTTAGAGCTGATTTCAAGATTTTATTTTCAGAACTCTTAGGGAGGGCCTCGTGTTGCTAAATGTTGTAGTTCTATAGAAAATAGATAATTTGCTTAGCAGAACCCTTAATAGATGTTTGCATATAGAAAGGGGCCCCAGAGCTGAGTCTGTGGTAGGGAGATTGCTCTGTATAACAAGTATGAGATATTTTGCACTTCAAAGAAAGTAGGGGCAAGGGTGGAAGCTAGAGCGGGCAGGGTGAGTACTCTTAAAAAAAAAAAAAAATTCTTTTTGAATTGCATTCTGCCCTGTGTTTAAAATCCTCAGTGTAGCTTTCCCTCATGTTTTTGTGAAATATTTTCCATCTACAGCTATCTTTTTGTAAGGAATTCCTATAGAAAATTAAAGTAAAAATTGTTTCTCAGTTTGGTCCTTGTAGAGGGCAAAGGTGCTTCTGTTGATGACCCAAAAGTAGTAAGTGCCCCCCACACACAGCAAAAGAAGGTGATAAGAACAGAGATCATTAGACAACCGCAGTGCAGTACCAGTGACATTGGAGGGGGGGAGGAGATACTGGAGTCTCCTTTCTTCTAAGCTACAAATATTCAAATTAAAGGTGACAATTGTTTTGGTTATACATAAAAACAGTTAATATTTGAGCTGCTAATAGGAAATTCCACAAACACTTAATTTTCAATACTAGTTGGCTTTTTAATAATTCATGAACCAGGATGCATACAACTCTAGAAAAGAGAAAATAACTCCAAAGAGTTTTACAAGATCAGAGTGTTTTCGGGACCAAAGTAAGTGGGAACAATGAACTTACACTGGGAGATCTCTGATTGGCTAAAGCAGATTACCATCCTTAAATTAAGCAGACTACTGTAACTGGTCAGTTAAAATGTTCTGAACAAACAAATGCCCAGTGATTGACCGAGATCTCCTTCTCTGAATTGAGCACAGCAACTTAGTTAACTTCAGATTTGCCAACATGGTGATTAGCATAGCAACTCCATCTTGGGTTTTTGTTTGTTTGTTTTTTAAGATTGATTTATTTATGCATACAAGAATTGGGGTGTAGGCCAGAGGTGCAGGGGTGAGAGGATTCACCAGAGACAGACTGGGGAGCAGAACAGGCGGATTGAATGAAATACACTGCTGAGGGGAGCAGCGGGCAAGACAGGAGAGGTCTGCTGCGCCATGTGGGGATCTCCCTGGCCAGGGATTGAACTTGTACTTTAGTGGCTGCTGATAGCTTCACAGGCTGAGACATAACCTGCTGCACCACCAGGGAGGCCCTCCATCTTAGGTTTTAACAGTAATTTTTTTCTGTCTGGAGAGAGGAAGAGAGTGGCTACATAACAGTATTTCAGACTGAAAATCAGCTAGCCAGTCTTACCCACAACTGTAACAAGTATCAAATAAAATATGAATAAAAAAACAAGTCCAGGCAGATTAATAGGAGAAAAAGGCAAAATTTAGTAACACACATATGGAGAAAATACACACTGTCAGTTTTCACATCCCAGTACTAACCAGGCCTGGCCATGCTTAGAACTAGAGATCAGATGAAATCAGGAACATTCGGGAGGATATGACCATAGACCATGGAGTGGTCTTTATGAGACAAAGAATGAGAATTTGGATGATTTGTGTCTGGCATTGTCATAGGTAAACAAAGAGGTCCTAAGTGCGGTTTGTCATATGATACTTTAATGTGAGTTGAACCCTAGAAAGCCAGAGGGATGGGAAGAGGACTCCTTAAACTTTCCCCATTTTCCAGGAGTACAGAAGTCAGGTAAAATTCAGATGGTCACAGGATACCTTTTCCTGTAACATGACCAGATATAAAGAAGCTATGTTACAGGGCAACCCCACAGGGAAACAGGTGAAGTTCTTTTTTTTAAATAAATGTAACCATTTATAAAGATATGTCATTAGCTGCACACATGACTTTCTGTTTCAGGGAATCAACTCCTTTGTAAAAAAATGTTCTTAACGATGCTGCTTTTTCCTAATGTAAATTTAGCAGACCATATGATGTCAAATGATATTTGAATTATGTACATATTATTCTCAATACCTTAGTATATGTAAACTATCTTCACATAATTATAAGTAACCCATTTAACAGATAAGAAAAACAGGATTATAATATTGCATAATTCAGAAATGAAGAAAATTCATATAAAGCAGCTAATAAAATAACTACTATTATTAAGTAAACTTTTTCTTTTAGAAGGTCAGGCCATACTTGCCTACAATTCTGCTTTACAAATCATGTGTGAAATTCAGTAAATAGCCACTAATTCCTTATATTAACACGTTATTTAGAGATGCTAATTAGTTTATTCATGAAGAATAGAATAGGGAAATTTTATATTCAGAATTTATTTGGGGGTTTTATTTCCTCTTCTGTTAATAAAAAAAGACCATTGTTATTAAATTGGGCTTTTCATCCTTTGTATATAAATAGATAAAAGGAAAACTGGGTCTTTTGTTGGAATAAAATCAAACAGGTAATCAGGAAAAAAATTAGAAAACATTTTACAGTAAAATGGTTGGTTACCTTGGAGTATTAAATATCACATTTTCAACATCTGTTAATAAAAAATAGGGAATTATAAAGATATTAGTATAATTTTAAGTATAAATGTGCTATATTATGTAAATTAGCAAATTGCCAATTAAAATTTAGATATGGACAGAAGTTATGCTAATTTGCATATCAAGTTAAGGTATGATGAGAAAGGAACAGATGATGACTGTTTTCTGTTTTGATTTTAAATGTTTGCAAATGTGTGATCCTATATTGCGTCTTATTTTTGTGTACTTTCAATGGATTTATACTAATAAATAATCTAATGAATACATCTAATGAAGGGAAAAGAAAGTCTAATTTCTGAAATGTCAACCTGCTTATACAGTATAAATATTCAACATGAATTATCACGACTAAAACATTCATATTTGTGGAAATAAAGATTTAGAATACCTTTTCCCTTGACATTAGAATTTATTCTTTTTATTCAGCTCTGTGTCTCTAACCAATGCATTCATTCATTTGCTTAACAAATATTTGCTGGGCTCCTACCATACGCCAGACACTGTATTGTATACTAGAAAATCTTATGAAAAGATAAATGTTGAGCAATGTCTTATTATTTCTTGATCATTCAATATATTGTTCTCAATGTGTAAATTATAGATGGATGGCTGGATGGATGAATGGATGATAGATAAATGGGTGAACTGAAGGTCTGATGTAAACACATTGTTCAGTGACTTCCAATATGTAATACTACTCTGTTTTTGCTGGTCGTGACAGTGGGATCTACTACCAGCATCAGACCTCTACATTCCCATTACAGGTCTTACTCATTGTACACAATATTTAAAGTTCCTGCAAATTATATTATTTCAATAATACATTAGCTAATCATTCACTTATTCTTACCTTCATTTATTTTCTAAATATTTATTAACAACCTCCTCTGTCCAGAAATTTTCCTGGCTTAGAGGGTTTAGTGAAAACACAAAGATTGGCCAGATAATGGGAAGTATAGTAAGTACTACAGAAATATTTAGGGAACTTTCAAAGTTTGGGTAAATGGATGAAAAAAACAAAATGAGAGCTAATTTTAAAAGTTGGAGTTAGCCAGAGAACACTAGTAGGTATTAACGGTGATTAGTGTTGTAAATACTTTCCAAAGATCATCAGGCTTAAAAGTTTGAAAGTGTACAGTAGGGAAAATAATTTTCCCTCTACCTTTCTAGGTTCTTGGCTGACTACCCTCTCTTCCTATTATGAATGTCAGATTAACTGGAGAAAAAATAAACAGAAGTTAATAACAAGCATGCCTTCTCTATACAGGAGAGAGACCAGGAAAATTGAGTTAGCTCTCTAAAAAGGCTCAAGCCACTACCTTAAATACCATCTCCAGAATAAGACAAAAGAAGATTATGGTAGGGAACAAGTTAGGAGAGGTTACAGGTGAAGTATAGTAAAGGAAGGCATGGTTTTATTACTGGTTCTAGATGCTGCCTTTTCCATTGATAAGAGTTTCTAGAGATTTAGTCATCCTCTTTTTCGTACAGAGAGACACTCTTACAAATAAAGATTTCCCTGTAAATGTAATGTCTCTTTCAAAAGGGCAAACTCTACTTGGTTTACAGAACTCTTCCCCATCTGCTGGCTTTAAAAAAAAATAACCAGCTCAAAATAATCCTTAAGTTTGAGAAGCATATTTTGGGGTAGCGAATTTTGCTCCTCTTCAGAAAGCCAGGAAAAAGGGAACCTGTAAGATTAGTTTATGTGTGGTATTAAGAAAAACAAAGTGGTACAAGAAAGGATAAGAAAGGCTGGCATCAGGACACCAAAAGAGCCCCCTCTGCCACTTTTTCTAATATGGCACTACCAGTGCCATGATGAACAGAACCTTGCCTGTCTTGTTTGCTGTAGTATTCCCCTTCCTGGCATGGTCCCTGGCCAATGGCAAGAGCTGTGCAAATATCTTCCAATGAAATAAATGAATTTTCAACCAAAAAAACTATTTTTAGGCTGAAATAATTGATGCAGGCCTATTTTTAGTCCTGTATGTCTACAAAGACTGATGTTGACATCTAGTTTCTGCTAGTGTTCAAGAATCTTCTTTCATCTGTAAATTTGCTTATGTTGCTATAATACCTCTTTAAAGAGAATTGTCTTATTTGTCTTATTTTTTGCTTTATAAAAATAAAAAATCTGAGAAACATGTTGAAATATCCCAAGATCTGACAAACATATGTTAAAATATCCCAAGATAGATTTTCTTTATTGTATTATATACCCATTAACAATTTGCCCCTCTCATCTCTAATTTTAAGCTAAAAAATTATTCTCCTGAAGACTGCGCCCCTTGCCTATTCTAAAACTGTTAGTACCATATATGATGTTCCCCATCATAAAACCTGAACATATGTCTTCCCTCTTAAATGCTAAATCTATTTACTTTGTTGTAAATGTTTCATTTCAAATTTTTAAGACAATATGAGCACTGTGCTTATTTTCACAATTTCTTAGTTACGGCTGTAGAAACACATCAGTATAGAATTATTAATAGCTTGTCATCATTGCGAGAGTTCAAATGATTTGAAAGATAAAAGTTTTTAACTTGTGATTCCTTCCTGGACTTCAGAGTGTGACTGGTCTCCAGCATATTGTTTATAAAATGCTAAGGGTCTATGTGTGCATTCCTTTATGACCAGTGGGGGAAGTCACTTTATCTTCTGTCATATTCTCTAATAAGTATATCACCTTTCTCAAAAAGGTTAAGAACCACTCTATAAATACAAATGTATTTTCTCTAAGGTTTTATAAATGCACAAAACTTTGCCTTAGAAAAATGATTTTCCCCTTCATGTTTTTTTGAACACAGTATCTCTTTAAGAACAAGCAAAGCAAGGCAATGTTGTATCACCATAGAAACTTTACATTTAGAGGGGCCATGTATTGTATTGCTTTGGTAATATAAAGAAACACTCAGCCCTTCGGTCTTTAATTAGTATTATATTCCAACCCAGTCAGAGAAGAATGATCTTTAACCAGATGTTTTTAGACAAATGACTTGCGTCAGCTTATCCATATTCCCCATGAGGCCATAACCACAAGAACGCCATTAGTAATTACCTGTCACGTCCACTTAGGCAGTCTTAAATAATTAGCACATTATCACTTTTGCAGAGTTGTCTCCTTAGTGTCTGGATAACCATATTAGTACTCCCAGTCTGTTCTTTTTCTTTCAATTCTCTGGACTGCTTTTTTTCCTTATACATAATGCTAGGCACCCTGCTACTATCCCTTTTAGAAAAGGCTTTCAGAAGCTTTTAGAAAACTGCTTGGCTGTCTATTAACCACAGAGCTGTTCTCTGCGGTCTGCACGTGTAAAGTAAGTTTGAGCACTGAGTATCGGAAGAAAACAATGAGCACTTTTGCTTCTTCCACACGTCTGGGGTATTCAACCTTGAACCCTGTGGCGACAAAGTAGTGACATTTAGGCATATTATCCATAATATAGTGTAAATACATGCTAATATTATTTCCAAATCACCGTATAGTAGTAGGCTTTCAGCTGTTTGAAATATTTTTTTATAAACAAAATTACCTGTTAGCACTTAGGATCTGAAAACCTGTCTCTATTGCCTGATTTCACGGGGTTTATTAGAAGCTAAAATGGTTACTTGTAAAAGCTCTGCAAAGCAATAAGGGTACAGTATAGGTCTCATTTTGCCAAGACATCACAACTATTACTTATTAAGCTACATATTAAATAGAGTTGTTTGAATGCCTTACTGCAATTAAAATATATAGCTGTGAAAGAAAGGAAAAAAGGTAACACGATGAAATCAGTCATTTGGTACTGGTATGCATATCAGTGATTTTTCAAGCTCATTTAATCTTTGAATATTTGCCAGAGCTTTTTCTTTAGATGTGAACTTGGATTTTCTTTTTTTTTTTTTTTATTTTAAGGAATAAAAATAAAAAGGGAACAAAAATAATGTGCCCGGGATAAGGGGAAATTTCCCCCTCCCCTCTGGGTTCTTCTTGGGCAGGTTGAGTAATCAAAATAGCATTGGACAGAGTAGCAGGGAAAATAAGACTTATGTAATTATGTATAGGGAATCTACATAGCCAATGGAATTCCAAAGGCAATGAGGGAAAATGGTGGTATAGACCCTGAATTAATAAATGGAATGGGCTTGGAGTTTCAGAGTAAGAGGAGGGGGAACACATGATGACACTCCTATGACAGAGACTAGTTGTTAACCCTGCTTATACCTTACACATCGGTTTCTCTAATAGAAAGTTTATTTCTGTTAATGACCCTAGTTATGGATATTATCCCACAATTTTCATTCCTCTAAGTAGATAAAGCAGTGATAAAAGTTTTTCATGAGTCTGCAGGGCCAAACTTGACCTCAGTTTGAAATAATCTGCATGCTAAAGTGTCTTGGGAAGACCTATTCTGACCACCTTGAGAAGGGTTGTTTTGAGCACCTCAAATGGAAAAGTGTATGATGGGATGTTGTATGTATATATATCATAAATGCATAAAAACAACACTCCCAGAGTGAATACTTCTTAAATTTTATCTTTTGTGTTTTTAAAAAATGGTATCATGTTAAATAATGGTTCTGCTTGCTTTTTAATAAACTGTATTTTAGAACAGTTCAGAAAATTTTAGAAGAGTTCCCATAAACCCTGCATCCAGTTTCCCCCATTACTGTTTCCCAACACTATGGTATATTTATTACAACACTGCTTCTAGAATTCACCCGCTTCTTGGCATACTCTAGAAGGAAGTATTTCCTTTTTCTATGAGTCAGACCAAAGCTAATCATAGACTTAAACTCTTAAAACTAGAAAGCTGGGCCTCCCTGGTGGCACAGTGGTTAAGCGCTGCACTGTGTAGCTGTCGGCAGCGGCTACACGAGCGAGTTCGAAGACCTGCTGTGGAGACTCCCACATGGCACGGCAGACCTCTCCTGCCTCGCCCGCTGCTCCCCTCAGCAGTGTATTTCCATCCATCTGCCTGTTCTGCTACCCGCTCTGTCTCTGGTGAACCCTCTCGCCGCCCCATGCCTCTGGCCTGTACCCCAGCTTGCATGCATAAATAAATAAAGCTTAAAAAAAAACTAAGAAAGCCAGGTTGAAACAATTCCTGTTATATAGAATGACAAGAATTTCCTAGGGTTTGGAGGAAGGGAGAATTTTACATACCCTGGACACTCAGCCATTCTAAATTATCTGGGATTGCCTCTTCCAAATTGTCCTGACTACTCTCTGGCCCTGATGTGAAAATCAAATTTCCTCTAAAATAGCTGTCACAGTACTATGTAATGTCAGACATGTTGTTATTGCATATTATTGGGAGAGCTTCAAGTATTACTCTTAGCCTTTTCCTATTACCAAATAATGACCCATCCTCATCTTCGAGACGGAGCCATCAGCTGCCAAACAGCAGTGATGGGTTGGGATTAGAAGGGAAGGACAGAGTGGGTTGTGATGCCAGAGTCCACCAAGTCAAAGGAGGGCAATAGACTGAAAGGTAAGGGTTAATTTATTAAAAAATAAACTCAGGTGCAGTCTGACCTCTGCGCAAAAGCTTTGGCTTTACATATCTTTTACAGAGAAGAATAATTTGGGAACTCAAATTTCTCTGTAGGAATCAACAAAAACCAAGTGCCGGAGGCAGTGAGCCCTAGTAGGATGCAGGCGTGGTGGGTCAGGGCTGGAAGCTCTGTCCACGTTACAGCACAGCTGCACCTGCAAGACTTGGGGTCCAAGTACTGACCGAACCGTGCTGCTGGAGTAGGGGCACAGAACGGAAGCCAAACTCCCTCCATCCCGCAGCTGGGAATATAAAGATTATAGCCAGTGCAAAGGCTGGTCAGCCAAGGGGCTCTCTTAGTTTACCCACAGTTGGGCAGTTTGTGAAACCCCGTGATGTAAGGCCTAGCACCCTTCTCCTAAATCCTGATAGATTCTGAAGGATTCTCATCTTATTGCATTGGAGTGGTAAACCGGGGTCTTGCAATCCTTTGGAGTTTTTTGAAAGCAAAGTGTGGAGGAGGAGGAGGAAGACCACCTATTCCCTCTGTTTTAATAGGTTCCTCTGTTGTTAGATCATTCACTCATATTTGCTTAAAAGAATGGCATATTGATATTTCATGTAGGATTTTCCATTTATTTTCATGTGACTGTTACAACCTGATTTCCTTAGACTGTCTTTATCAGATGTTAATTTTAATGTCCTCAGAGGTTATTGAGGTGAGTTGGATAGCTATCTCAGTTTTCCAAACATCTGGAAAAAATATGAAGAAGAAATTAGTGGTCTGGATATTTTTGTCAAAACTCTGAAAATACTATCTAGACCTCCTGGCATTATTTTAAATTACTGTTCGCATTTATACATTGGCCTTTAATATATTCAAAGTTTGTAACAATTTGTTTCTAATATAGAAAGTATTCCATGTTTTAAAGACTATTAGCATATATTGCTTTGAAATGATTTGTATGATCTGTTAAAAGCTCTACTAACTAAATTTTGACACTTTTTTAATTTGGAATTTGCTTATAGTCTATTTATTAATGAGTCTTTTCAGGTCTGTGTCTATTTTTTATTTTAAAAGTTAACATTTAATCTTATCATTTATTTTTCTTTTGTCTATTTCATTAGTGTTCAATTGGACTTCTAATTTTGCATCTTTTAAAACATTTTCTGGCTTCTTACTTTAAATGTTTGGTTTCATTTATTTTGATGTTACTGGACTTCTAATGCTTTCAGGGTTGTAAGTTTTCCTCTAAACATTTTTTGATAGTGTATCACATATTTTAGGTAGATAATGCTTTCTGTTGATTTTAGTTCCAAATATTTCATAATTGCCATTGTATTAGCATCTTTAATGCAAGAGTTAGTCATACATGATTCTTTTTTTTATTTTTAGCTTTATTCTCCACTGGATTTTCTCATTTTACTTCATCTTAGTCATAGAATACGGTCTTATGAACTGTATGAAATTTTTAAGTGTTTGCAGTTTTGTATTGCTTCAATTAAAAATCACATTCAAAAGAACTAAATACTATGTTCAGATCCCAGTTGCTCAAGAGAATCCCGAGGTTCCTCTTGGAGATAACAATCTCCTTTAATTGTCCCTACCATTTATGAGCAAAATTGCTGTTTATTTTCCTAAAATATGGCTCTGATCTCTCCACATGTCTTCATTCATAATTCCATCACACTAGCACAAATCAAAATAATGCTCTTGGACTATTGTGATAACTTCATACTGGTCTCCCAAGTTCTGAAAAATGGTTCATAATGTGGGTATAATCCTCTGTGTATAATCCTCCACTAAATTCCCATTCTAAGCATCACATTATGGCCGATGCTGTTTTTCCCTCCTTTCTTGTGTGCAGACACACAAATCTCCCTTTATTCTTCTTATGTAGATCCTTTGAGTCAAGGGCTAGTTCTTCCTCCTAGAATTTCCCTTTTTCTCATCATGCCTTTCACCCTTTACAACTTTTAGACAAATTCCAAATCTACCTCCTCTTTGTTTAATGCTAAATTTCTTCTTGTAAAATTCCCTTCCCTGATCACAGCATCATTTGTGCTTGTGTAAAGGTAACTGTGACACTTGAGACTTCTTTAACAAAGCCCTTGTCCTTGTAATTAACTATTTTAAGTCTATTTCCATACGGAGCCATGTGACCCAGTAGGGCAAGAACTTGGCTCATCTAACTCAATATCCAGCCTGGTATATCGTAGGTGACAAACAAGCAAATAAGAGATGAATAAGCAATAAGCAATTCTGCAATGTTGGGTGCATTGTCTGAAGTCAGTGAAGAGAATGCAGAGGTTTGAGGATGGTGGAAAGATCCAGTGTCAAAGTTGGCAAAATTGTTAGGCTTCTTGTTACAAGTAACGTAAAATTTATTCCTCTACACTATGTATGTGTAGTATGGATATGCATATATATGCACACAATTATTTCAAGTAAATGAAAATGCTTATCCGGTGTATTACATATAAATATTCAAGCATATATCTACTGTGTGTGTCTGTGTGAAAAGAGACAGAAAGATATAAGCAAAATAATACAAAGAGGAAGCCTCCCTGGTGGCGCAGCGGTTGAGCACTGCGCTGTGGAGCTGTCGGCAGCAGCGATGCGAGTTCGACGCCTGGCTGGGGAGAATCCCACATGGCGCGGCAGACCTCTCCTGCCTTGCCCACTGCTCCCCTCAGCAGTGTATTTCTGATCTGCCTCTTCTGCTCCTCACTCTGTCTCTGGTGAGGCCTCTCACCATGCCACACCTCTGGCCTGTACCCCAGCTGTATGTGTAAATAAATAAATCTTAAAAAAATAATAATACAAAGAGGGAGGGAAGGAGCACTAGACAGGAGGGGAGAGAAGTGAGAGGAGGGGAAGGAAAAAGATATCTCTATATGGAGATATTTTTTTAACTACAAGGTGATAAAATTAACAAGTTTATCATTTTTTTCCATGAAACTAAATTTAGCAAGTGTGATCATTAGAACAAAATATACTAAGATACCATGATTCTGACCTAAAGACAAATTACTTTTCAAGAAGTTTTGACGCATTCATTAGCAGTATGTGTTGAGATCCCCAAAATGAACACGGTGTACTTTAATTTTCACCACCAAAGATTGCTGCTTTCCATGAGTAGGTAAACAACACTACTCTGTTCTTACTTTAAAATTTCTATCTTGATGAATTGAAGATTGAACATACATTCATTAGCGATTCCTACTTTTGAGACTTTTCATTCTCTACTATTTTTTAGCTTTTAGATGTTCATTATTTCTAATGATATTTGAGTCTTTATTAAGGCTCTCTATCTTTATATGTATGTTATAACTATTATAAGTTCCTTTCTAGTTTTCTGTTAAAATGTTTCTACTGTGTTATTATCTTTTAATTGTAAAATCTAACAGTTCTTTATCCACTTTTAGGTTAGAATGAACATTCCTAATACAAGACAAAATATTCACCTTTCTTTTGCATTGACTTTTGCAGCTTATTTAAGAACAGTGAAAAAAAATGACAATACTATTCATGTTAGGAATTTGAATGTTGGTTTGGGTTAGTCGGTAAAATAGCACTGTTTTCATTTTAAATATATTAAGAAAATACTGATTTCTGAAGTGAACCTGATTTCTTAAATAATATCAAGAAAAATAATGTATTCATGGTATAGGAAACAAAGGCTCAACGTGAATCTGATCTTTCTAAGCAGAGGAATTCTGTAAGTGTGAACGTGGATTTATTACACCCCTATCTTTGAACAACTACCTACATTTTTCTTTAACTTATCTTTTTCATTACTAAATACATTTCTTAGCTTATCACTTGCTTTTAGATGGTAGGCAGTTGAGCAAGAAATAGAGAAACATCTTCAGTTATTTGTTGGTAAATGGAGAAAGAAGATGCTTGGCTATTTTGAAACACGATAAAAGTCATTTTAAAATTCAAGGACTAAAATGGATAGTTCAGAAATCCTTCAGATGCCTTTGGCTTAAGCTTTGTTTTTGTTCCTGAAGAACATGGAGTTTAAACATACAAATGATTATTTAAAAAAAATTTTTTTTGAAAAGACAATTATAATTTTCTATAATGACTGGAATTTTTAATAATTTCTTGCTCACCTTACCCCTCTCTTATGACCTCTTTATTTGCCAGCTCTTCACAATGTTATGAATTATTGTGACTGTCTTATTCAAGATAATAAATTCAGTTTATCTGGTAAAAGCAGATGCTAAGCTAGATTCAGTAATTATCACATAAAATGGAGCTATACATATGTATGACTTTATCAGGTAATACCAGGTACTGAATATTTATCCCTCAAGCCACAATGGCTTCATATTATAAATTTATGACTTCTTGATATCCACTATACAGGATGCTTCTAGCATTCTCAAATGGGCAAATCCTGCCTTCCTTTTTCTTCTGGGGTTATGATGGATACTTAAAATATATGTGTGCATGCGCATCTATATTTATGTGTATCTTTATATGACTTTCAGTATCTAATCAGAGGATGGTGATCCTGTATGAAGAAAAAAAAATTGCTCTCAAAATCTGCTTAAAATGGAAGCTATTCCTGCTGCAGGATCACTGTGTCGGGAGGTTAACAAACATGCAAATTAAAAATGCTGAATGGAGGCACATAGCCCCTCCACATAAAATAAGAATGCTTGGCGGTGACCTTGAGGCATAGCATTTTAAATATTTCATACATTTTTCCATTTTTCTTCAAGAGGATCAACTTAGGTAAAACTTGTAGAATCTTATATAAAATCAGTGAGGGTCTCTTTATAATTACAAAGGGAAAAATAGTTTTACTTCAAGTTTTTTTGTTGTTAATGCAAATACAGGCTCTCTGCTTTATACCTAATTTTGGCATGTACTTAGTGAAGGGTGACTATACTTAGTGTATCGAAGGGGACCTACAAACGTCTGGCAGGAGAAATTTCCAGTGCTAAACCACTCCTTGTACTGAGTGTGTGAATTCCAGTGTTGCTCCAGCCAGAGAGGAGAAGGCCATTGCACATTTCTTCTCTCCTTAAAATTCCGAACCCCACCCCACCCTGCTCTCAGATATGGTTGCATTTCCCGTCTCACTGAGAAGCTGAAACAAGCCGAGACCAATCCCCAAAAGTTGTCCCCACTCATGCCAACCGCCTCCATTGTGTGTCCTCCCACTCTGCTCTCTGTCCTGTTGCCAGAACCCAGAACACGTTCTTCTTCTGCCATGCAGGTAACTGTCCTCTAGCTCCTGCACCAAGCTTTCTTTAATAGTTCCTATCAAGACACTGTTATTTCTTTTTGATAACATGGTCAAAGTTTTATTTAAATGAGTTCTGAGGTGGGGAGGCTAGAGAGTACGACACAAGCACAGATCAGCAGACTAGGGAGCCCTTAATTTAACCTACTGTTCTCTCCGTGTCCTTTCCCTGTGCAGCTGAGAGAGTGATATGTCTGAGGGCATTTAAATGAGGGGTCCAAAGAGAAGTCAGAGGGGCTATGCTCATGGACCCCCTCTTTCTGCCTGTTTTTTCTATCACTGCTGAATAGATTCTGTTTGTGGTTTTACTAGCTTGTTGCCAGAAACCTTATCTGGGGAGTAACATGCCTTTTACAGCCTCTCGGTGCGTGTGGAGCGTCACCAGAATACCGTAACTCCCTCTTTTCCTCTGACCCCTGACTCCTCCTTGGTCTCCTAGCCTGCTTCCTTCCATGCCCTCCAGCTTAATATGGTGGTGGCCCAGGGCTTAGTGTTTGGATGGCTCGTCTCTTTTATCAAACTTCCTTTCTGCATGATCTCATCCAGACTTAATAAAAACATCTATGCTGATGACGCTCAAATTTATTTCTTTATCCCCTATCTCTCCCCTAAGAGCAAAACTCATAAATTTAAGTATGGGCTCCATCTCTGCTAAGGTTCTCAAGTCTGAAGGCTTCAAATGTCATCCATAAACTGGTGTGACTTAAATGTATGTGTTCAACTCGAACTTCTGTCTTGGAATCTAAACTGACTACTTGACCTCCCATACCTAATAGACATCTTAGAGGTAACATGTTCACAACTGAACTCTCGACCGTTTGCTTAAACATGCTGCTCTTTGTAGTCTGTCCATGTTTTTAGATGAGAGACCCACTTTTCCAGCTGTGTAGACCAACATTTGAAAATTGTCTAAATTCCTTTTTGTCATGCCCCACTTCCTCTCTCTCTCCGTTATCCCTATGGTGGGGCACAGGAGAAAACTCCCCCATTTCTCTTGGTTCTTCTCAGACTGGTTGGGCAACCAAATGAACATCAATCAGATGAGTAGTGATTCCAATATATCACATCAAGCCCTGCTTTCAAGTGATGGAGGGAGATCCAGGTTTTGTAGAACCAGAGGCTTTTCAATGGAGATGGGCCACTTTAAGAAACAAAATACCAAATTTAGAAAATGAAATTAGGAATGAATCATAGAAGTTGTTCTCTCTCTCTGGAAATCATAAATGCAGAATTCAGCTCTAAACATTTTTTTTTAATGATGTTGAATACCACATCTCCCTCTCTATTATCCATGCGGAAAGGATGACAAAAGGAATCATTTATAATTAGGATATATGTAATCTCTACAGTTTAGGTTATTTTGGTGAACATTTTGTTTCTTTTTGAAATCTAAGTATTTTTTTCTCCCATTCTGTTATCATGAATACTATCCAAGCATACTTCAATAATTAGGGTTTTTCATTTTCATCCTGGAACACTAAAAATTTACAAGATGCAATTTAAATATAAGTCCTTATCTGACTCACAAAATGTTATTTTTATAATACCCATAACTATAACCTGATAATAATGCAATGACTTGAAGGCAATAAGTAGAATTGAATTTATTTGAGGAATGATAAATACTTTCATTTTATATAAAAGCTGGTAAAAAAGTACATTTTTGTCAAAATGTACATTTTCAAAATAGCTCTATGTTGGTTCATAAAAATAAAAATTAAAGTGCATAAATACTGCCTCCACGTCTCAATAGCATCTTCAGTGAGTACTTTATGTAATGTGTTTATTTCTTGGTTTAGTCATTCAAAATCCTACTCATCCATTAAACCCCAATTCCAACCTACTTTTAGAAGACTTTTCCTGGCATGATAGAATCTTTTTTTTTTTCCCTTTGGAAGAGTCACAGTTATTATATTTACACAATTTTTTTAAACAACTCAAATTAACTTCTGATCTATTTTGTAACTGTTTGGCATGCTATAAAGATAATAAGAATGGGAAGTTAATGATATAAGTGTCTCTAGGATAAGAAACCATATTTCTTGGGACTCAGGTTTACATATTAATTCATGTTATGTGGCTGCCTGGAAATAATTCATCATAGATATTGTACATTTGAGACAGATGCATAATGACTAGAAATGATAGCTAAGAGAACTCTGCTTTGGAGTTGTCATACCTTATCCCTGTGTTGTAGGAAAAACAATCTACCCAGCCAATAAAAGGAAATCTTATTAATACCATTCACATAAAGCCATGTGATGTTTAAAGACAAGCTGAAAGGTTTACACTTGCTTTTATTAATGATTACTTTTTCTATATTGTATTTATAGCTAGAAATAGTTTATACAACTGTAGCTCAATAAATGTTAAATATGAATTAAGTGAATACATATTTATTGAATATGAATTATGTGAACATATATTTAATGAGTGAGTGAATGCAGTCAATTTCAAAATATCATTCCTTATGTTTACCTAGTTGTCATAACGATCCTTATACCATCATCAAGATGTAAGGCTGTTGTTAAGGGGGGGTGGGTAGTTTTCCAATCACTTTTTTGTTACCTTTTAACAAATTCTCTTCCCATTCCTTTCATTTATTTAATAATAGTTGAACTCTACCTGCATTGTTGAAGTATATAGTCAGTACAGATTATGACCTTTCACTCGTAAGTCTCTTAGTTTCACTCATTCAGCTTACTTGTGCAGATAACTATCTTAAATGCTCCTTCAGTTTTAGGTTACCATGTCTGGTATATTCCTTGGGGAGGATTCAGAGGAATCGAAGTTTCTGGATTCTTTCATGTTCATAACATTTTGCTGTGTCCTTGAAAGTCAGTTTTTTCCCTGGATTTAAAGTCCTTGGATCATATTTTTTACTGAGTTTCTTAATTATGATACTTTGTTTTCCCTGTTGATATAAATATTTCTGTAAAAAATCTAGCTTTGATTTCCCTGTAGCTCACTATCTTTTTGCTGAAAAGCTCAAAGGACTATTTTCTTTCCTTTAAAATTCACAAATTTTGTTTGAAATATACATTGGTCTTAGTCATTCAAGATTGGTATTCTTAGTATGTGAATTCTCTTTCAATATGTACTTTCAAATTATTTAAAAATTTTATTGAAGAAAGATTTTAACTTTTACAACTCAATATTTTATATCTGTTCTCTTGTTTTGGTTTTCATTTTCAGTATTCCTGTTTATGTTAATAATATTATTTGTCTAGTTTTAATGTTTGATTTTTTTCCTCAGAATTACTTATTGCACATTTATTTATTTTGATACATTTTTTCTGTTTCTCTTAAGGAGCTAACTGTTGGATTTACTTATTCTGTGTTCTAATTTAGTTTTTTTCATTTTTGTGATATATTTTATGTTTCTAATTCTGAGTTGCTTTAAGCTAATTTTTTATTCTTTGTCTTTTATTTTTCAGGTTCTCATTCCTTCATGTTTTTCAGCTAACTTCAAAAAAGTAAGTTATAATTTTGATATGTTTTGTGGATATACTTTCTGGCATAATTTCAAGGTCAAAGAGATCTTATTTTTGCTATTTTATTCTTTGTTCAGGTTTTTAAAAGAAATTTTGCATATGATTTGAACTTGACACTATTTTGGTTTTTAACGTTTATCTGAGGTTGTATTTCCAAAATTTTAGGAGTGATGTATTCATTAGAATCATGAGAGAGAAGTCAGGTAATCTAAATTCATAGAGGTTTTGTATTTGTTACTTTTGTTGAGAGTTTTAAAAAAATGATGGTCTGCAATTGAGCTATTCTCATTCTGATTCCTTCCTTATGTTTCCAGTCTTCCTTTGACTCTGTTTTCTCTTACATTTGATATTATTCCTAGCAATTTCTCCTTACTATATAAATGTCTGCAACAAGAGATCTTTGATTGGTCAATCTCAAAATTTCATATGGGCTGCACACCAACCAGCCCTTTTAAAACTCTGGGGCATGAACACCATTAGTTTCAGTTGCTGTTTACAAAATATGACCCTGTGCTTAGAGCAGGGACTGGTCATCACAGGTCAGTTTGTTCTCAGAACGATGAAGCCAGTTAAGTGATCTACAGGTTTTCCTCCACCAAACTGGGTTTAACTTATTTTTTAGCAATTTAATAAATAGTTGTATGAAAATGGACATTTCTTCAATGATTAGGATATAATTTTCTGTGTTTTCTTATGTGTACAGAATGAGTTCCTCACTTTTACATAAAAAAAATGTTGTCAATCTCATTTTTAAAAATAATTTATACTATTTGGGAAAGTAAGATTTATATCTTTGCCTCTGTTTATCTACTTTTACATTCTGGTTTTTAGAACATCTTTTATCTTCAGAAACATTTGTTCTATATTCAGGTTACAGTAGTTCAAGAAATATTTGTGGAATACCTGTTTTCCAGAAGGGCATATAAAAGAGAAAGATAATCTGATGGGATGGGAAACAGGAACTTAACATGATGCAGTGGAGACATTACAAGTAACGGGAGGCTGAGAGCTTTACCCCCTCATTTCAGAAGGTTTTTTTTAGTTGAGGGAGCAGAAATTTGGGAAGGAATTTATGAAGGTAATGCTATCTGAACAAGACCTTAGAATATTCTTATTCTGTCTTGATGGTATCTTAGTTCTTCAGAATTCATAGATGTATTTTACTTTCTTTACTGGAATAGAGTTTCTCTCTTTTGCTTTTTTATGCTTTAAAATAATTTAAGTGTACTTAAAATGTTGACTCATTTAGAATTTGTCAGTGTTCTACTGTGATTTGTCTCCATACTGATAACTAAAATCTCAACAGTATTTACTGAAAAGTAGTTTCTTTCACTTTATGTAGCTCTGATTTATTTATATGTAAATTTCTTAAAATTAAGCCTCATTGAAAATCTTTATTCAGTATTAAAAGGCTAGTGTGTGTCTGCTTTCAAGAGTCTTTATTAAAAGTATTTTGAGCCCACTTATTCAGATGAATTTCACTATCACATTATTAAGCTCTATGAAGAATTCTTCAGGGAGTTTTTCTAAAAAAATATTGTCATATGATTATATTTAAGAAAAACTAATGAAATTAGTTTAATACTCTTATTAAATGTCTTTTATAAGGAAAAATACTTTTATTTAGTTTTCTATGGTGTCTTTGACGTAGAAATGCAGTGAACTTTTAAAAACTTTGCAATTTATCCCATGGTTTTTCTAAACTGTTCTAATAATCTTCTGATGGAGATTCTGGAATTTTAAAGTTTATTAAATAAAAGTTGTATGAAAAAAAATATGAGCACCTGCTTTCCATGGATTCTTGTTGACAATTCATGAGTTTTCCTGCCCTTGGTTTCGGTAGAATCCCTACTGATTATTGAGTCTTCATCCAGCTCTGCCTTATATATGTCTAGATCCTCTGATTTTCTTTTTTTTTTTTAATATAATAGATATTTATTTTTGTTATTCGTATCTTTTACATTATTGTGTGTTCCCCATAGGTTACCCACCACCTGTTCACCCATGGAGCCATCACCATAGTCCTCCGTGCTCCCCTCCTCCCCCTTCTTCAGCCCTCCCCCTCCCCTCCTTCCCTGCTGAATGTTGCTTTCTTATTTGGCTCCCCTAAATTCCTGTTATAAGTGAAACCATTTGATATTTTTCTCTTTCTTTCTGGCTTATTTCACTGATCATGATCCCCTCTAGGTCCATCCATGTTGCTGCGAATTGCATGTGTTTGTCTTTTTTGAATGCTGAATAGTATTCCATTGTGTATATGGACCACATCTTCTTGATCCAGTCATCTATTTTTAGGCATTTGGGTTGTTTCCATACCTTAGCTCTGATTTTCAGTAACTGGTTCCCATAGTGTCAGTACATTTAAAAATCGACCATTGAGCATGTTCTTCTACCACCTGAAATATAATACACAGTCACTCTATAGACACATGGGTAAGTAGAAGAAGAAAAAAAAGCAGATAGGTGCTAGGCATGAAGAATGAAGAGTAACTGGTCTATCACCTAGTAAAATCTTAGGTTACAAAGTGATGAAACATTTAGCTGCAGAGACTATAAAATGAATATTTCCAGTTTGATACAGAAAGTTTACTTTCTGAGAGTGTTTGAGGTAAGTGTGGGTATTAATATATAGAAACCCTACGTCAGTGAGATAAGAAGGTTAGAAGAGTGTGTCCACACACACAAATCAGCAGACCACAGGGTCCAGCATGCCTTTTGTGATCCGGGATTGTGGTGTCATTTGCCCCTCATGCAGAACTGAGTGGGGGTGGTGGGAGGCTCCAGAGCTTATCTAGAGGGTTGTTAGCCCTGGACTCATGAAGGTGAATGTGGGTCTCACCACAAACGCATCCTCCAATCTGCCTTCTCATATGTGCTTTGTTTCTGAGTAAACCCATTTTATTGTTGGATTAACTTTTGAGGTCGACCTGAACACGGTGGCTTGTGTGTGAAAGTGAGCTCGAAACATTCTTCTTGTGATAAAGTCCTAACTCAATGGAATTATGACACGTGTAAGAAACTAGTGAATAGTATTTTAACAGAAAAAAACATTTTATTGCATTAAAATTTACTCTAAAATACTAATACTTTTATTTCTGCTGTCAGAAGCAGAAAGGATTAAGTTTGAATAGGTAAGATTGAGCATGCTGTTTAAATAAATGTAGCAGATAATCTATTTAAATGCTCCCTGGCTTTCTTTTTATATTAAAAAGTCACCTAGATATAAAGCAATTTAATTATTTCAGCTCAAGCATTGTGCATTTTTCTATCTTAAAAGAACAGTTTAGAGCATATGTTTTTATAAAATCACCTTTTCTTTGTTTGGAAAAGCAAAATGTTAATGTGACTTTATAATGTTGAAAGTAAAGAATATTTTTAGTGGGTTATGTAGTCAATATTACCTAATTGATTAACACACAAGCTTTTGAGATTATATACACATCAATCATCATATATCAGAAAATAATCAGAATTAAAATTATCAGAATAATACTGAACACAAATACACACTCAGCATACACACACACAATAAGATAAGATCCTAGTTGGAGCAGAATCAAACTTGAGAACAATTAATAGGAATCTGTTACTTTCTACAAATTGCGATTTTATATTTTCTTCATTTGATAAGAGTATTACATACATACTTGTACTTAGCCAGGTAGGGTCCGAGGTCTCAAACTGTTATATAATTAGAGAGAAGGGAGCTCATTCTTCTGACAAGGGGCATGTAGGAGGCTTTTTTAGAAAAGCTAGAGCATGAGGAAGGGCTCAAAAGTTAGGCAGGGTTTTCATGTGTGGCTGAGGAATAGCAATTTAGGAAGAGGGAACAACCTGAGTGCAAACAGAAGGTGATTATGTTTACCAGAAAGCAGATGTTACTAAAATGTGCATTTTAGGAAATGGCTGTGTAAGTAAAAGGAAAGTGTGTGTGTGCGTGTCTGTGTGTGTCTGTGTCTCAGAAAGACAGAGGCTAGGGAGGACATCATATTAGTTATGAAATTGGGTAAGCCAACTATGGAGTGTGCGCACAAAGCACATTGAGTTACAGGAGGAAAGTACTAGAGCTTCTATTTATTTAACTGAATAGACACTGAACATTGAATTTTACTACGGCTATCCATAATTTTAATCAAAGGCACCTTTTGTGCTTTCTCTGTCCGATATAATACATCCATAAGGAGACTCGGGCTATCCTGAGGGAAAAGCGAGAGCACTGTAACGAGCCCTCGGTGGCCCCTGGATACATTTTTCTAGTTGTGGCATAATTCAATAAATATGTAGCTGGTTAAAATGAATGTATGAATTTTGCTAGTTTATCTGGCTTTGATTAAATGTTTGGGGGGAAAAGGACATGAGGCTTAAGTTTTTATTACAACTGTGTTTATTACAACTGCTTTGTAATAAAACTATAAAAGTAACTGTAATTAGAATTTAAGGCAAACAAAAAGAAAATGACAGAACTTTACTTCCACATGCAGGAGGGACTCTTCTTAGATGCTCACGAAATTCATTAATCATGATCAATTTACATCTGAAAGCCAGTGTGTAAAATATAAAGATATGTCATCTAAATTATTTCTGGTAATAATTATTTTCTCTGTCTTTAGCAGTCAAACTTGTCCTTTTTATGGTGCAAAGAGAGATAGTTAAAGCTGCTATCAACCCATCACAGCTAGCATAACATTTAACATGAAGCCACCAAAGTCTGAAGACAAACTTGTCTGATAATTTTCAGTGACATTTGAAGTCATGTTATACTTAATCTGGTAAAGTTTCACTAAAGTGAATAATCAATAGTTAGGGCCTAATGTAGTGTCTGTGTTTAAAAAAAAAAAAGCATGATTGAGAAAAATGTATCCTTAGAGGGAAAAAAATGCTTGAAGTGATAAGCAGCAAACAAATTAAATGCATTTGTGGTCCGATCATTTTACTAGAAGACATTAAAAATACAAAAGGTCACCGATTTAGGATGATTTATAGTTTTTCAGCTTTACCATTGTGTGAAATCCAGGTGCATTTTAGTAGAATCCACACTTCAAACTCTAAATTTTGATCTTTTAATGGGGGGTGATGTATGATACTGTACGTCTTTGGGATGCTAGGCAGTGACTGGAGCTACAGCCAGCCACATGATCACCAGGGTAAATGACTGATATCTGCAGTATACTGTGTTGTCTGCACTTTATGGAAATTGTGTTTGTGCTTCTGCATTCCATCATGTCCGTAACTGATGACTAATTTAGCATATTTAAGGTAGGCAAGCTGAGGCTTTGTTGTTCAGTAGGTTAGATGTAGCAAATGCATTTTGACTTAAAATATTTTCAACTGACAATGAGTTTATTGGACTGTAATCCCAGCAAAATCAAGGAAGACCTGAACAGTTGTTTTAGAAAAAAATCTAGAAAATTAATATGGAGTGGGAAGAGTTTACATAAATTGAATGGGAATATATGTTTTTAAACATATAATATTTTTGTTTTCTGTTTCAGTAGGGAATTATCTCATGAGTCACTGGGAAAATTATTTTTAGTGGTAAATTACTTCATTTGTTAAAATAATATTTTTGGATAAAACAGTAGTGTAACTCTATGCAATTTGGCATTTGGGTAAGATACAGGAGGAGTTAAGAATTTACACACATTTACATTAGTGCCAAATTTTAAATCTCCTTTCTGATCATTTCACAAGTAAACTATTGTGGCAAAATGGTTCACAAAGATCACAAAGTGTCATATGTAGATAATTTTATAGTACCAGAACCTATAAAATATAGTACAGCTAAAAAATAATTTGCATTGATGTAAGTTTGGGCATAGAAATAGTCTTACTATACAAAAATGTGTCGTTGATTTTTCAGTAAAATAGAGGAATTATTAAACGTCAAGATTAGACATTTTTAAATAGTAGATGTATTCCAAATTTCATTTCCCACAATAGAAAACTGTTGTTTGTATAGTATCTAGAATAATTTATCAAGAAAAACTATTTGATGGATATTGGCAAAGTAATTCTAAAGTTTACATGGAGAGAGAAATGACCCAGAATAGCCAACACAATACTGAAGAACAAACTTGAAAGAATGACACTACCAAACTTCAAGACTTACTATAAAGCTACTGTGATCAAAACAGTTTGATACTGATGAAGAACAGGCAAATCAAAGGAATGGAACAGGAAGCCCCAAAATAGACCCACACAAATATACTCAACTGATCTTTGACAAAGGAGCAAGGCAATAGTATGGAACAGATAGTTTCTTCTACAAATGGTGCAGGAACAACTAAACATCCACTTATAAAAAAAATGTAGAATGCCAACTTGTCTGTTACTCAGTTAAATTGAAATCAGGTAGGGAATCTGGGGTATGTAGTAACTATTTAAACTTAAGCTTCTGAACCAGTGACCAGAAACAGAAGAGAAATGAATTTTTTAAAGATTTATTTAATTATAGGCCAGACGTGTAGAGGGTGAGAGGATTCACCAGAGACAGAGTGGGAAGCAAAACAGGTAGATTTACTGAAATACACTGCTGAGGGGAGCAGCAGGCAAGACAGGAGAAGTCTGTTGCACCATGTGGGTTAGCTCCCTGGCCGGGGATCAAATTCAGGCCGCAGCAGTGATAGCGTGATAGCACTGAGACTAAACCCCAAGGCTAACTGGGAGGCCCAGAGAGAAATGAAACTTCATCCTCAAAATAACACGTGGTAAATAACCACATTGGTGATGTGATCAAGTGATTTATGAGCAAAATGAATTATTTAAGATTGAACCTGGGTAAGTTATGGTGACTTTTCGATAGGTAAGCAACTTTTTAGAGAATAAACAGGACTGTTTCTGACAAGCAGCCTTAATAAAGTCAGACAAGTTAATTGGGGTATTACCAGACAGGTGCACAACTTAATACACATGAGGGGGCGGGTGTGGCTCAGATTCAAGGCTACAATACAGTGTGGCCTGCTACTGCAGCAGCTGAACAAGCACACAAAGGGCACATTAAGAGCAGTTTCGAGATCAATTAAGTGTCTCAAAATTTCAGTAACATTTAAAAAACTGTTTTATTCAGCCAAATCTTCAAAATAACTAATTTTGACATAGGTTAAAGTGAATTCAAAATAAAGCTGTAGCCTTAAATTGCTAGTAACGCATGTAGGAAGATCTTGACAATATGGCCGCCTAATGTCCTGTTAAATGCTCTCAGATGCAAAAGAGGAATTGGGAGGGTCTCCTATTTTGGGTTCATTCATGAGGTTTTCACTGATTTTTTTTTTCCCTCACCATAATTTGCTTCATTTTGTGAACATTGCTGAAATGATTTTACAGTATTGAGATGGGATTATGCTAAAAATGATCAAATACTCTAAGCACATTACTGATATATATATTTATATGTATTCAACCTATAAATATTTAATCACCTTATACAGCGCATTATACCCTAGCCTATTCCTCTTTGGAATGTCTTAAAATTTTTAACAAAGCTGCTGCCTCAGTTTTTTGGGTAATTGCCAGTCAACTCCTTGGTTGGCTATTTGAAGGTTCTGAGATAAATGCTAAGCTGTGAATGCGGTTAAGTAGTAATTTGAGTTGATAATACCAGCTGGGGTTTTGCAATTGAGGTTGTTCTGTTCATCTTCTCTATGAAATAGTATAATTGAATTGATTCTTTCGGAGCTTATCTGGAGAGCTTCAAGTGTCTTTTACCATTGTAAGATTGTAATAAGAAGTTGTTATAGGCAACCTTGTGTCACAGGGCAGGCCTTAATGAGTTAATGTCCTTATTCAGTGTATATCCTGCCATTACATTCTGATCAAATTTTCCCCTCTCCACTTTCAACACATGACAGCTTTTGTAATCAGTAGCATATATGAGCACACAGGGAATGATTCTCTTCAATGGGCTGAAGGCTACCAAGGTTTGATAATATTTGGCTGCCAAGTTTGGAGCATTGGCTTGATTTTTGTTTAGATTTCCTAAATTGAAATAAATATGCCATTGACAGGATTTAGTCAAGAGGGATACAAAAGCACCCTCAGACAGAACAATTCTTTTCTACTCTCAGGAATCTTATCTCCCTCTCTGCCCTGACAATGGGAGCTTAATGAATAACAAAAATGATAACCCAAGGACCTCAGAAAGCTTTGTTTTTAGATAATGGATATCTAATCAGACAGAGTAGAAACCTTAATGAGAAAAATAAAGTGAGGAGTCATAGTGGAATGTACATGTTTTCTTTGCTAAATCTTGCTTTGTGTTTATTTTTCAAAAATTCAATAAATATATCACATTTCTTTTTACTATATCAGCCTTCTTCCCATACTTATTATGGAAGTTATATGCATATTGCATTGTGTCAGCTCACTTCGTATAATCCAGTTCTTTCGATGTCAGTAGTGCTGCTTTAATCAAATATTGGTATTTATTTTCTATGTCCAAACTAGGCCCAGGTGAAAGCAAATTTGTATTTGTCACTTTAAATTTAAACATTTTATTTGCACGTAGTAATTATTATATAATCTTTCAAACACATAGAGAACACCCTGCATGTAATATATAGGCAGGAAATGCTATTTGAAAGAAGAGATGAAAAAGTGTAAATGCATTTGTTTTTCTTCATAATATTTTACTTGCTTCAATTGAAACCATATATATATAATTTTATATATATAATATATACTTATATATAAATATATAAAAATACGTATATAATTTATATATAATTATATATATAAATTTATATATAAATATGCATAGCACATGTATTAAAATATGCATATGCATAGCTTATATGAAAGAGACAGGTGTGTGTGTGTATACACATATGTGTACACTTAGTTCTGTAATTACAAGTGTGATTTGTGGACACTACCCTGTCAACTCACATGATTCCAACATATTCTGTATTTTTTTCTCCTTTACAGGAATGTTCCCTTGTTTGAGTTCCTCCTCTGCCTGAAAATACTCATTTTCTTTTCCACTTTTTGTTATTAACTCTCCTGCTACAATGTGTCAGCTTTATGCCACTGCTAAATTTGCAAATAAGGAAGAAGGGGGTGGCCAGGAGGGAGTATGATTTCCTCCATATTTCCCTATTTCACCTTTATTATAATCACAGTAAATTGGATAAGGCCGTAATTAACGAGCTTATAAATGTCAATGATTTGACTCTTTCTATTTGATGTAGCTTTCAAAAAGCTGAAATACTAGATGATGTTTCATTCTTTAAGATCAGTGAATAGCAAGAAGTATATAAATACTCCTTTTGGTCTTTTCTCATGGAATGTAAGTTTAGTCTTATTTTGTTGTTTTTTTTGTAAGAAATCCAAATCTTGGTAGCATTTTTACATTTTAATATATAAAATACTGTATTTTAATAAAAACTTGAGAAATACTGAAAAAATTATGGAAAGACACCTTTATGACTTCTTTACAATATATATTTGTTTTACCTTCATTTCCAGTAGCTTACTCACTCCCCCCCTCCCTCCCTCTCTCTCTTCTTCTCTCTCTCTCCCCTTCCCTCCACCCCTTGCCAATTGCAAGTAATTGAATAGAAGGAAAGCTGTGTTACTAGTTTATAAATTAAAGTGTTTTTATCCTCCCAAAGTTTTTTAAACCTTTTTTCCACAAATGTATGAATGGTAAGGCTCATTTCTCTGAGAATAAAAGCATTGAACCTAGCATTTTATTTAATTATTATTTAAGTTTTGATTCATTAAGTCCTCCAGATGGAGGTCCTGTGGGGAGAAACTGTAAAACAGCAACTAGTTTTCTGTCCAGATCCACTTACAACTTGAAAAGTGACTTTCATTCCGATACTTAACATTCAAAAAAATTCCCATTTGTTTTACAAATAAAAATGATACCCACCTCAAATTATTTTTCTCAAGTTTATATGGCATAGTGTCAATGATCTCTATATGTGATAAACTGATTTGGATTTAATGTGATTATTTTATACCTTAATCACTGAGAAGGAAATTGTACCTAGACAAATATTTGAAAAAGATGGGATAATTGTTTTAGGGGGAAGACTTTACAAAATTTTCCTGGTGTAACACCCACTGATAGGGATATAGTAAAACTTGGGGTTTTTTTTTTTTGTTGTTTTTTTTTTTACTCTTCGGATCCTTATTCATAGGATTTTTATTCTTAAGAATCTTCTTATTCTTAGAAACAAATGATATCACACATGTAAAAGTTTTAGCACAGGAATTGGCATGTGCTGAAGATTTAACACAATTAAATTATTTTGTTTCATAACAAACTGAGGCTGTTCATTCTGTGTTCTCTGCCAATCAACAGATGGAAGCAATATTGAAAATGCAGGAATGTTGTCATAGTGACCATAAAACCAATGATTTTTATATTTATAGATGTTATTATGTTCCCAAAGATCTAATTTTCTGTTCTGTATTAGGTATTAGCATATGGAAGCAACTGGAATGTTGTGGTTATCCAAATAATTGATCATATTTGGAAACAAATATAAATCTCAAAAATGTGTAACAACTGCTTCTTAATAATGGAAATGGTTTACAGTATGTCATTGTAAAAAGGAATTTGGTTAAGTTACCCTCAGCCATCTGCAATAACTTTAACTATGCTAGCAACATTGTCCAGAGTTTAAGAGGGCTCTTGATTCTATAATAACTTGGTACTTAGGGCCTTAAAAGAATTTCAAGTATGTTTTTATGAGCATACTAATGTTATGTACTCATTAAGTACTTGAAAACAGTTACTGAAGTATTTTAAATATTCTCTTTGAAATATACATTTGATTTGAAAAGTGACAACAAAGAAGATACCAACATGTTTCTTTATAACTGCCCATGAAGTAGTAATGATGTAACAAATTATTACACCTCAATTTCTTAAAGGGAATATTTTAGATTCTTAATTGGAATTTTCTAAAATTCTTTAGAAAAAAAGATTTATTTATGCAAACAAGAACAGGGGTATAGGCCAGAAGTGTGGGGGCAGGGGTGAGAGGATTTAACAGTCAGAGTGGGGAGCAGAACAGGCAGATCTACTGAAGTACACTACTGAGGGGAGCAGTGGACGAGACAGGAGAGGTCTGCTGTGCCATGTGGAACTCCTGCTGCAGTGGCTGCTGATGGCTTCATAGTGCTGAGACTTAACCCCTTGTGCCATCAGGGAGGCCCTTCTAAAATGTTTAATATGACAAAATAACAAAAAGCAGTTTTTCATCTTGATTTTGTATTTATGGAATTACAGGTTTTTTTATTCAGGATACAGAGGTACTTAGAGGGTGAAGATATGTTTTGTGGACTAAATTAAAGTGGTGTCAAATGAGTTATGTTTAAAATTCTAATTTTTCTATTTTGCAAAAATTTAACCATAAGCTATTAAAGTGTGGAAAAGCTGGCTTTATTAACTCTAAGAAATGCCAATTAGAAAATAACTTTCTCAATATCTGGGAGAGCTATACGCTCACATTAATCATACATTGTGAGAGCAAATTTAGTCAATTTCATCCTTATGTTGGTATATATTGGAATTGATTAGGGCACCTTTTTAAATCTTTCACCTAATTTAAAGTCAATTTAAAAAGCCATTACTTTGTGATTATTTTCCAATTGTTTTAAATATATATTTGAGCCAGTTAAAATTTTAGAATTTCTTATTTGACATAGTATTTTTAACCATACAATAGTTCAAACAAGGAGATAGATATCTTTAATGAAAATAATTGTGTATGAGCAGCTAGGTATCATGCCTGAGACACTGTGTATTTATTTTATGTTAGAGACACAGGCCACAGTACTTTATTTCTTTAGATATTGTATTGAATTCTTGTTATGCACATATTTTGAAAAAAATAATTACATCTCAACTGTAATATTGTGCCTTGGAATCAGAGATGCCTCATGATTTGACACTTAGTCAAATTTCTTACAAAACCAAATCAAGGAATCTATAGAAAGACTAGTTCTAAGGTAAAAGAGAACCCATTTGCAGTTGCTATGAACTGTACGTTATAACCTTAGCACGCTGACTCTACCTTTGGAGAATGTCTCTTGCGTAGGCTGTAATTGCTGTGTAAATTGTAACTGTTCAGAAACATTTAACCACTGTTTGGGGCTTGTCATACATTCCAGAGGGGATTAATAACTAGTAAGTTATAAAAACTAGCCCAATACTACTTCATCCTGATTTCTATGAAGTTCTGGCCCTCTTAGTAGCTAAGCATTCTCTTGAGATTTAGACATTTTCCTAGGTCTAGACTAGAACAGTCTAACTGGAATCATGTCTTCCCTCCCTCCCTCCCACCACCAGCACTTCCACTTACTTTGGCAACATGAGGTGATCAGGGTAAGAGGCCTCCTTGATACCAGGATGCCTCCTTATTAGGATTATTTTGGAGTGTATTCCTATTCCAGCTGTATTCCTAAATTTTCCTTTGTGTTATATCATTCCACAGAGCAAGTCAATTCTGACTAAAACATTTACAAAATGGCAAGAGATTTGTGCTTGGATAAACTGGTCTAAAATCTCTAAAAACTGAGTATGAGAAAATCAAACCACAATTAGAACACTCATTTGAGTAAAACGATTTCCCCTGCAGAAAATCTTTTATCAAAGGAGACAAAGCCATCAATTACACCATTACAATAAAGCTTAAAATTTACTTCTAGGACATGAGAAGATAAAATTTTCACATTTGAGTTGAGAGATGTAATTCAATGTATTTACTATTTTATTAATCTATTATTTTTATCATTGTTAGATATCAGCAATTGAAAACAAATTAAACGTGTGACATTTCCACATTTTACATCTGATGTAGGTATTTTAGTGATCTTTTCTATATATAAGTGTATTTCTTGGGGTTATTGATCCCATATATTTTTAACACATCAGAAGAAACTGGTAAGAATAGTACTAACCAGAGTACAGACTAATCTATCATTCCTACCTAAAAATTATTTAAGATAGAAAAACTAAATCTTTGGACATTGGGCTAATCAAAGTACTCATTTGATTGCCTTGTTTCATGTTTATGGTCAGAAAGCAGTAGGTGTGTATATGAGGGGTAAGAGGAAGGTAATTCCTTCTTTCTTAGGGAAGGACATATCAAAGTCCACCACCTAGGAATGAAGGGAAATGCATGTTATAAAAAAAAGATGGGACTCTGAGGACCTAGAGCACTTAGTATGTTGTAAACTGTAGTTTGTGTCTTGGGATGTGGAGAGAAGAATTGGAAAGGGCAGCTTAGTAAGAACCCTGGTAAGATCTAGACTTGTGCAACCTTTGGAAATTATTACCATGTTGCATTCCTTTCATTTTTAATCCATCTCTTAAGATTAAAGAGAGTTGTGTGTCATCTTACAACGCTGCTGATGATTAAAAGGTTTTACTGAACACAGGATAAATGGACAAGGAGAAATTATTCTCTGCACTCAAAGTTTGGGAACTGCAACCAGTCATGATTTGGGGTGCAGGAGATGAACACCTAGCCAAGGAATGCTATCAAGAAATTTTGGTGGGTTGATTCTTCTATGTCTTTGGTGGTGGTGGTGGACTAACTAAAGCAAAAGAAGGTGCTGGATCAGGGAGTACATATACCTTTCCTAGACATGTCAATCAGAAACTTAGGATGTTAATTACAAATGGCTAAAAGGGCTTATTGAGAGATGTTAACTTCTGGCTGTAAAACTCCTTGAGAATGAGCAATTGTAATTTATGGCACATACAGTTAAGGCTACTAATGCTCACAGAAGATAGGTAATTTTCCCAAGGTTACAGATAATAAATTTCAAAACCAAGATTAAAATCTAAGTCTGTATTATTTTAAGACTTTCCACTCTAATATGCTCTCTTAAAGTTATAAGTGATGAGTAAAACATTGATGCTGTGATATCAATTATTTTTTGCCATATCAATGCAATTATATCTGCAGATATGGGCAATATACTTTAGATGAACTATCTTTTATAAGGCTGACAGGAGCCTGCGGGCACTGAGGAGGTAGTCAGAGAAGATGCAGAAATTGTGTAAAGTCATTCTGTACTTTCTCCACGTTGGCTAGTTTGTATAAGTCATTTTGAAAAAAAACTGTGGTTTTAACTGACCCTAGTGATTAACTCAGTTTTAATGTGGAATCAAACAAATGGAGAAGGAAAACAAAGCGTTTATTATGTAAACTACAATTTGTTTAAAGTAAATGTGTGATCTCGGTAAACAAATCAGATTTATGAGCATTGCCCCATAACCACTTACTGAAGTGACCTTAAAAAGATTATTTTTTGTTGGAAATGTCTCACAAAGAAATTGGCTCTTACCCATATGCACGAAAGAAAATTTATCAGCTGGGATTCCACCAGAGAGCAGAACCAGTAGGATACAAGGTCATTCCTCAGTGTTAATTGTACAACCCATATTGGTGAATTTGCCTTTTTTCCATTAATATTCACTTGTAATCGCATCAATACTCACCGGCTCTCCTAGTCACTCATGAAAATTCTAAGGTGACACATAATTCTGACCATCACAGGATTTTATAGCCACATTTCCCCTTGCTATTTAATAACTTTAAGTTTATTGACCTCAAAGAGTGGTTTCCACCAGAAAGGCTCTGTTCCCCAGGGACATAGTTGTAGAAATCTGGAGACAGTTTTGGGTGGAATTCAACTGCTACTAGCATTTAGTAATGATTATAAAGAGATGGCATTTTAAATATTAGGTTATTATTGATCATGAAAATAAAATAGCCTAAGATTTTTGTCACATGATGGAAAGATTTGTATATAGTGAAATGACCTTAGGGTTAAATACCCACAAGATGGATTATTCAATACACAGTACAGAAACATATGTGGTTGCCCTGCAAAAAATAGACAACACTGGAGTCTCGCCTTTCACCACATACCAAAATATTTTGGAGTATACCAAACAACCAATATGAAAAACATAAAACTTAAGAAGAAAATACAGAGTAATAATTCATTATGTAGCATTAGGATAGGACTTTTTAAATAAGTCATTTTAAAAGGGGGAAAGTGGTGAGTTGCTTCTATTAAATAAGATATTAAAAAGTGCTTTTACACCAAAAGACAAGTTGGTATACTAAAAAGAGAGGCCATAAAAAGGGCAATTAATTACTTAAAAAAAAAATGACAAAGGGTTAGTCTCCAGAATATATAAAAGCTTTCAAGCAAACATGAGAAAAAGACAAAAGGGATAGTCAAGGTTTCTAGAAGGCACACACAAAGCCATTATCAAACCAACAGATTCAAACACGATCAGGGAAATGTAACTTAAAATGCTGAAATAAAATTCCTCATACTTAGATTTGTCAAAGAAAATATTTGGAGCCAAATATTTCTATAATTTAGGAAGCAGAATGCTCTCAATTTGATAGATTAGTTCATTGAGTTAGCTTTTCTCCCGTGTTTTATAGTACAAGCAGTAAGCATTACTGCTGAGCAATATTCCAGAAAGGAGTCACTGATAACGATGGGTTTGAGGCCTTGCTATTTGGGCACTGGTCTTAGGATAAGTGTTGCTTCTCAAACACCACTTCAGTTAATACCTTGTCTTGATGTTTGTCTGATAAAGTTCTAGCTTGCCTCTAGTTTAATTAATTGAGGTTTTATACAAGATTGTTGTAAATGCATTTTGATATTCACTCTTAAATATCTTCAGAATACATAAGCAGGTTGTCAATGAATTGAAGTATCTATGCCTTTTTCTAAAACTCTTGGCTGTCTCCTTGTCTATATTTCTCTTTTCTCATGATGCCCCTAGGCAATCTCAAGCCTGCTCCTATCCTAGGTGCCCTCTGGACATTCAGGAATCATCATTCACCCAAGGACAAGGCCATTATTTTATCCATTATCAAATCCAGTGTCACTCTTGAGTCCTCTCTCATACTTCCCATTGGCAAAATCTGTTGCAAATTTAAACATGTCTCACCACTTCCACTGCAGTTACTTACTGCTCACAACTGTAACTTCTTTTCTAAATTGCTGGAGGAGCTCCCAGTTGCTTCCATTCTGGCCTCTTTTTGAAAGGTAATGTATTTTTTTAGCACACCTGTTGCACACTCCTTGGGAGACTGATAGATTGTAGACTCCAACAAATTTAGTCCTACCTTTTGCCCCTTAAGCTCATTTTCTACTCTCTGTCCCGTCATATCACGCTGTATCACCTTGTTCCTTGACATTCCTGGAGTAAGTTCAAATTATTTCACCACTGGAGTTGGCGCTTGTTGCTCAGGTGTATGCTCCTTCCTCCTACCTGTGCGGTTCTGCTCCTCATTTCCTCAAATTGCCACACAAATAGTGTTGCCTTGGAGAGCCCTTCTCTATTCCTGCCACTGTGAATCATTAGCCTGTTTTGTTTTGTCTCCCCCCAGTGATCCATTCCAGCAAAAATTATATCATATTTTTATTGTGTTTGTGCATTTATTTCCCAGCATTAGCTAAGCCACTTGAGGTGCAAGAAGTGGTTTTGCAGTGAGAAGATTGCCTGTGCCTGTTAAGCTTTTGGTACAGGTTTTTCAAAACAGTGAATGTGGCTCAAGCTACATGGTGATAATGAAGTGGTAAACAAGTTACTTTTGTGGTATTTACTAAAACATTAAAATATTTAAATTTTATTTATTAGATTTATTAAGGAAAAAAATTCTCAGAATAAGCCTAGTTTGAAAATCTGCCTTTTAACTATCATTGGCAAATTTCAAGCTGAGTTAAACCTGTATGGTTAGCGCTGCTGTATTTGATGGGACTTTCTACCAATTTTGAGCGCCACTGATTTCAGAGTGTAGTTTAACTAAATCTAAGGAAGCAAAACACAGTTGCTTTGTGCATGACCAATGTATTCCTTGGCAGTAATTCATCTGCACGAGGCCAAGCCACCTACTGCTTCAAGAGCACAACCATTTCATTCTAATACTGCAATCACATTATTCCACAGTTTGGCAGTGATGAATAAATATATCAAAAGATTGAGAATTTTGTGCAATAGTGATATTGTAGACCAGCCTGTCAAAATCCACCATTTTTCCAATAGGAAGTTATAATTTTGGGACTAGTCAAGGGGCAAAAAAATGAACAGCAAGGTCCATTATTTGTTGAAATTTGTGTTATTTTAAAATTAGAGTACTAGCTAATCAATTTCTTCCAATTTTAAGTAAAGTTATAGGATATAGGAATCATAATTTCTAATTACTTTTCCATCACAGGTTGAAAGTGAATCTTACTTTGTATTATCTTCCTTTTACAAATATTGTGCATGGTAACAATGAATCCAAGATGTCATAGGAAAAGGGTGGACACAGGTGAGATGGAACAGATGAGTGAGATCATTAATTGACCCACTGGACCATCTCCCAGCCAGGAAGATGCCGGACAGGTCGTAATTACTGGCAAAAAATACTGTCTATCTTTTATGCCTACTCCAACTGCTATATTCTTAAACTGATGAAATCAGGAAAAATGGAATTCTATGACAAGTTTGAAAGAGAAAAGTAGAGAATTCAGAATGAGAAGAGTTTAAGGTACTGGAGATAGAAGAGTGTGATAAAATTGAAAAAAAATAATGACGATTCAAAAGTGTGGTTTGTTTAATGGACCAGAACACATAGCAGGAGTAGAAAAGATGAAGATTGGGGGCGGGGGGGGGAAGCATATTACAAAGCACTTTGATTACTGTCTTTAAGTACTATTAGAAAACTATAAGTGGTCAAATGTTTTCTATAAAAAGCTAGGTTTGTAGATTATTAACATTGAAGTTACTGTAGATAAACACTCATTTAATAAATAGAGAAAATCATGGAAAACTATTATGATCCAGTTTTTAAACTTTTATTTGCATTTACTTATAACGAATTTATTCCTGGACCATAAATTTATGTTTACGGAATTTTCTCGGATAGCTTTTTCTTTTGTGTACCCTCCTCTTCTGTTTTAGGAACAATCTAATTTTTTTTTTTTTTTTTTTGTAAGATCATCTCCATGTGGCAGGAAGATTTCCTATAGGGTTTAATCCAACCAGGAGTTCTGTGTTTTCTACACTGTATCTCAAGGGTTTTGTTCATCTGGATGTGTTCAAAGGCCAAAGAATCTGGCTGAACCTCTGCAGATACAGTAAGTTTCAGCATATATAGCAAGTTTATTATTGTTGTTGGGTCGCCCTTCTGGGTCCAGTTCCCCAATTTTTCTAGGCACACCGACCAATGCCACCAATGTAATGATGGAACAGCACAAACTGCTTCTGTTAAGTGACATCCTTCTGGTACTTGGTGGCTTTTGGCTATGTATATCCTTGAGGGCCGGGGCCACTTCACAAGTGCTCTTAAAATGAACAGAGATTTGCATATCTTTATTTGCACGGTTTTGTAGGGTTTTCTGGGTCAAGTGAATAGTGAAATGGTTATCAGAGATCACCTACGACTGCTTATGGGAAGAGGATGAGGATCCATTTTATTACTCAAAGTGCACTGGTTTCTACTGCTGTGCTCAATTGATTGTGTTTGGTCAGAAAATTCTTGAAGCATGCAGACCAATTTACTCAAACCAATGTGTTTGGTCTTGTGACTTGGATGTTATGTCTTGAAATTGATGTTCTGAGCATTAAAAAACTTATTAGTGGTTTCTATGATGCAGCTTTGTTTTTCACAATAATAAATTACTATTAATTTAGAATTGTGACAAACTTAATCAGCTGCAGCAAACGCCAGGTCATAGATTTAATTTAAATGATTATTTACCTATTTCTTTGTTGCTGTGCTTGACATTTGTTTTCTTTCTGAATGTTTGAGTCAGTTTCTCAGTTATTGATTATTGTAAGTAATATTGTATTGAACCTACATTATTTTATAACTTGAATAATACTATGCAGCTTGTTGTATAATGAATTTTAAGTGCCAACTTAAAATATTATAGCCACCCTTATATATGCCTGACTAGTTTAAATAAATCTATTTAAGATGGAAGTAAAAAAAGATGAAATCTGTGGCTAGAATTATTTCACAGCTTTTTTACACTTTTCATTTAAATATTAAGATATGACAATTTTAAACATGTATATGAAAGCATAAATGCTATTTGTTATCAGTGTTATGTCTTATATAAACCACCCAAGTTAAACACTGAGAATAAAAGTTGAGAGTGAGGATTTATTCCAAAATTAGAAATGTGATTTTTTTAATCACCCTTGAGCTTCTCTTGAACACATCTATTTAATGACCTTAGGTTCCTGCCGAGTGACTTTCAGGGGCAAATTTCAGTAATTTACAGCCTTTTTTCAACTTCTCTAACTCACTTCCAAAGACAATTATATTAAGGATACTTTAACACTGGGCACCTACAAATGAGAAGAAAAATCTTGTGTTGGCCCCATGGATAAAAACAAAAATGGCTTAAATGGGAACAGTTGTCCCATTTCTGTACTCCTTACTGCCTGCTCCAGAAAAGAATAGCTTCTTATCTGAAGCAGTGTGCCTTAGGATGCAGTGGTGGTTATGTCTACTAGTTGAAAGTGGCTTCGTTCTGTGAGTGCCAGGGCAAGAGCCAAAGTTAGTACCTGTACCTTTTTCTCTGGGGTGGATCCAGGATCAGTCATAGCTATCTCAAAATAGTAGCTTTTGGAACTGGTTGTGAAGGTTATCTGTGACTATTGATAAATGGTGGATAAGTTATGGATGGAGTCAGATTGGCCATGGATTCATGGTTTGGGGGCTAGGTATTAGGTGTATGAGGATTCTTCATGCTTTCATGTCCAGAAAAATTCTCTATAATATTGTTTATTAAAATTCAATAGAACAAAATATTTGGAAATATGTGAAATTTTTAAAAACAGGTCATAATCCACTGTGGTAATGTCTCATAATTTTTCTTTTTTTTAAAGATTTATTTATTTATTTATACATACAAGCTTGGGTACAGGCCAGAGGTGTGGGGCGGCGAGAGAGTTCACCAGAGACAGAGTGGGGAGCAGAACAGGCAGATCAGAAATGCACTGCTGAGGGGAGCAGCAGGCGAGGCAGGAGAGGTCTGCCGCACCATGTGGGATTCTCCCCGGCTGGGCGTCGAACTCACATCGTGTGCTGCCAACAGCTCCACAGCTCAGCGCTCAACCGCTGCGCCACCAGGGAGGCCCAATGTCTCATAATTTATTCAACCAGACTCTGATTTTTATTTTGTAGACTAGTAAAGGGAAAACAAACCTCATCTCTATTTTGAAAATTTGTTGGATTTATTTATTCCTTATTTATTTTTAATTGAGATATATTTAACATATAGCACATTAGTTTCAAGTGTGTATTTTAAGATTTAATATTTTATATATTGCAAGATAATCAGTACAATAACCATGGTTAGCATCCATATTCATGCAGAGTTACAGACATTTTTTTCTTGTGATGACTTTTTCTACTATCCTAATAGTTTTCAAATATGTATTACGGTATTATTAACCCTTTTCACTTGAGGGCGCCCCGCGGTTTAATGCGTCCACTAGAGCGGTGCCGCTACAGCCCCCGGTGGTTTAATGTGTTCACTCAAGTGGCACTGGAAGGGCGTCTGAGCGGTTTGGAAGTCGATATGCTTATTTCCGATGTGTGATAAGATATTCTTGACACAATTACTTTCATGGGCCAGGCTCGGCCTGCATCCTTAGCCAATTCTTAGCTTGGCTTAGTTAGTCTCAGCTTAGCGTTGTGATACGTGTCCTGACAAACTGAGGCTGCTTCTTGGGGATTGTTTTACTAAATATCACACAAAAACTAATTACAGAATGTAATATTAAACAGATTTTGTTGTATTCAATGTAAAAACAAATAAATTGGTGAAATTTTATTGTTTGTATACGATTGTTTGAGTATAACATGATTTCAAAGTACCTGTAAAATGCTTCTGTAAGATAGCTGAAATCGTCTCGAGTGGCTGGTTCGCCCAAAAGGCCTCGAGTGCAAAGGGTTAAATATAGTCACCTTGTATATAAAACATTTCCAGAACTTATAACTGGAATGTAGTACATTTTGATTCACTTCACCTATTTCACCATACCCCAACCATACCAAGGCAGTCACCTACATATTCTCTACGAGTTTGAACTTTTATTCATTTTTCCACTTATAAGAGAGATCATCTGGTATTTTTTTCTCTCTCTCTGACTTATTTCATTTAACATAAGGCCCTCAAGGGGAAGATATGTTGTCACAAATGGTAAGAATTCATTCTTTTTTTAGGTCTGAATAGTTTTACACACAAACACACACACACACACACACACAAACATACACATGCTACATTTTCTTTATCCATTCATCCACCACTGGATAATTATTTATTTTCCCACATCTTAGCTATAGTAAATAATGCTGCAATAAACATAGGGGTGCGTATATTTTTTATAATGTTTTCATTTTCTTCATATAAATACTCAGAAGTAGAATCACTGGATCATAGGGTAGGTACATTTTTAATTTTCTGAGGGACCTCCATGCTGTTTTTCATACCAACAGTGCTCAAGGTTTCTCTTTTCTTCATGTCTTCACCAATACTTGTTATCTTTTTGATAATAACCATTTTAACAGGTGTAAGGTGGCAATCTTTTTGTAGTTTTGATTTGCATTTCACTGATAATTGGTGATACTCAGCATATTTTCATATACCAGACTTCTTATCATTTTTCAATTAGATTGTTATTTTGCTATTGAGTTGTATGAGCTCTCCCTATATTGTCGATATTGATCCTTTGATTTCTAAATACTTTTCCCCATTCCGTTGGTTGCCTTTTTAGTTTACTGATAGTTTCCTTTACTGTACATAAGCTTTTCAATAGCACTGTTTACTTTTGTTATCTTTGTTTTTAGAGTTAGGGCCAAAATTTCATCTCTAGGACCAAATCAAGGAGCTTACTACCTATATTTTCTTAAAGGACTTGTAGGGTTTGAGGTCTTTTATTCAAGTCTTTCGTCTATTTTGATTTGATTCTGTGCATGGTGTAACGTATTGGTCAAGTTTCATTCTATTGCATGTGGTTATGCAGTTTTCAGTTTTCCCAGTACCATTTATTGAGGAGTCTGTCTTTTCCCCTTGGTATACTCTTGGTTGCTTTGTCCTACATTATTGGCCATATATGTGTGGATTTATTTCTGAACTCTCTTCTGTTCCATTGATATGTGTGTGCTTTCTGCCAGTAACATACTGTTTTGATTACTATAGCTTTGTAATATAGTCTGAACTTGGAGAGCTATATTGTCATCTCTCAAGATTGCTTTAACTATTTTGTGGTCCATAGAAATTGTTGGAATTTTTGCTCTATTTCCGTAAAAAATGGCATTGGAATTTATCTATATCTGATATTTCCCTTAGATTCTGATGACTTTTAAACTCAGTGTCCTTTATTGAACCAAAAATATAGAATACACTACATACACAAAACAAAGTAAGAATAGAAAAAAATATAATAAAAACCTTTCCCAAAAAGAAAAAGCAATTCAGTTAATTTTAGGAGAAGTGAATAAAAATATCTTAACTTTGAACAGGAAATTCAACTATGGCATTTTCAATAAATTAACACATGTCAAAATGCATTTTAGTACACTGATATTATAGGTTGATACAATTTCATTAAATGTTGTGATGAAAGTTAGTTAAATCACAAAATGCCGCAGATTTCTGACAATGAGAGAATAGCTCATCAACATATAACATGCCAAAACTCTAAGAAATACATAACCTGATATAAGGAAATAACTGATAATTTTCTTGATAACCAATTGTGTGATTCAATTTAATGAATTACTTCACCACTGCTATGGTTACTAAGTCATTCAACTCTAATATACCTAGCTACATACAATTGAAAATAGAAAACCCTCAAAAAGATTACTGTGTAAAATTATATATTTTCATTGGAAATTGGTGAAAAATAAGTTTTCAGGGATATTTAAATGCTAAAGAAAAAATGTATGTATCTGTAATGAAACACAATAGTAACTGTTAAAGTCATTCTAGATTTGTAGTTCAGATTAAATAATTTTTTAGATAAATTGATAGATAATATATACATACCTTTAAAAATACCTCAGAATTATAAATAATAATACATCTCTATAGTACTTTTAAATGATATAGCCAGAATTACATAAATATTAATGTTATATAAATATTAATATATATACAATTTCTAGTACCTGAAAAAATGATTCTGTATGTATACTTTGAGATTAGTAAGGTAAACACCTCTCTCATTCCTGATAGTCTATGTAGAGTGTCAATTTTTGTCAATTTTTCCCCTCATAGTTGGAAATGAGAAGAAGCATCTTTCACATAGATTTAGGGGATAGCTTTGGTCTGTATTTACTGGGATGCGTTGAGGGGAAAATAAAGGAGTCATAAAAAATGCACAAAATATTTTATTTGAATGTTTTTCCCAAACAAAAATAAGAAATGGCTTGCTATTGAAAGCACCTCATAGTTTTATTTTTTTTTTTAAGATTTATTTATGCATACAAGCTGGGGTACAGGCCAGAGGTATGGGGCGGTGAGAGGGTTCACTAGAGACAAAGTGGGGAGCAGAACAGGCAGATCGACGAAAATAAACTGCTAAGGGGAGCAGTGGGCGAGGCAGGAGAGGTCTGCTGCACCATGTGGGAATCTCCCTGTCCAGGCGTCGAACTTGCTCGACAGCTCCACAGCGCAGCGCTTAACTGCTGTACCACCAGGGAGGCCCCACCTCATAGTTTTATTTGAAGAAAAAACAATCACCTTGTTGTATTGTATTAGTGAAACTTTAAAAGATTTTCTCTATCTACCCTTTATTGAGGTAACACTGGCTTTTAGAATTATAGGATGCCCCCAATGGTATCATCACTTCAGTGCATCCACCAACAAATTAGGCATACTTCACCACCATAGTCCACTGTGCTCCATTCCCTCTTTGTTCTCAACCTTCCCTTAACCCCCCACCCCCAGATGCTTCAGTTCCACAGTTAGTTCCAAAGAGTAAGTTTTTAATCTGGTCTTATCTGACTCTTAGTTTGGTTTCTCTATATTACACATGTAAGTGACACAGTCTGGTATTTACCTTTCTTTTTTTGACTTACTTCAGAATTATCCCTTCTAGTTTTATTCAGGTCGCCACAAGTGGATGAGTCTATCTTTTTTGATTTCTGAATAATATTCTACTCTGTGTGACATGCGTGTATCACATCTTCTTGATCCACTCCTCTGTTTTCAGGGACTTAGGTGGTTTTCAGAGTTTGGCTGTTGTAAATAGTGCTACAATAAACATGAGGAAGCAAGTTTCCATTTGAATTAGTGCTTTCTAATAATTAATATTTGTAGAGTGTTTTCCCATGTTCCAGTCACTTACCTAGGGACTTTTATATATATATAATCTTACTTAAACATAACTATAATTTATTGGGTGTATTTTTGATCTTCATCTTAAGTCTGAGGAAATTGAGAAATGGAAAGCTTGAAGAACATGTCCAAAGTCACTCATTTAGCAGAGGATAAATATCAAAAATCAACACTTGGTCAGTTTGACCAAGAGCTAACAATCTTTTATCTCTTGCCTCCTATAATGAATGACCAATATATTTGTGAGTTATCATCCTCAGATTCATAACAAAAGTTTAAGTCTCAGTGATCACTAACAAAATAATATCCTGAAACCACAGAGCTATCAAGGGCCTTCACAATGCTGTGAGTTCATAAGAACAAAATTTTAAATATGTAGATTAGATTTTTCAGGGATTTTATAGGACTTAGTAAATAATTTATTAAAATACTTAATCTAAACACCTAAATGAATGTTGCAAGTTTTAAAAAATGAAATAGGAGATGGTATATTTTTCTCAAGCATGCTGTCATACCTCAAAATATTTTGGGGATTCCATATTTGGGATTGCATCACAAATACTTTTACCCTCTGTGTCAAAGTATCACACAAATTTGAATAATCATCTCTCACAAAGACTATAGTGAGCAAAAATGTGGGTAATACAGTAGACAGAACTAGAAAGGAATCAGTGAAATGTCCTTGTAGTATGCTACGGTGGTGAATATTTAACAATGAGCTCTCTCTATGTGGGAGGGTCTTGATTTGTAGCATTTGACATTTTTTGTGGTATATATAGTCCCACAAATGTCCATTTTAAGATAAGAACGTTGGGAGGAGAGATGTACAACTGGCTCTTGAGTTGGTCCTAGCCAGCTCCCAAATACACCACTGGATTGCCGAAAGCCAATACTCAAAATAATGCTTTAGCAATGATAAAACAGGTGGAATTGCAACTTGTTTTTTAATCTAAGTGTGATTAATTTTTATTAAAATCCTGTATTTTATAGTCACTTTGAACAAAAGTCCATGTGACAAAGTCACTGTGATTAAACATGTCAGACATATAAAGTAAATTTGGTTTATGGCTTCCTGATATACTTCAGAGAAGAGACATGCCACTGGCAAATAAGCTGACAAACATAGCTCAACTTAGACTTTAGGTCTTCACACTACTTTTTTCCCATATGATCAACTCCACAATAGGCCTCTTGGCCCTTAGGTCCCCAACCGTGACTCATTTTTTCCTATCTATTTTCCGTTAAACTTAGTTATCATTTTAGTCATTGTGAATAATCAGAATAAACCTTGGTGCTACTGTCATTCTCTAAATGGAAGAAAAAACTTAAATTGACTGAAGTATTTCCCATTAACACCAAGATCATCTTATAAACTGAAAGTTAATGACTGTCTTTGGATCCTAAGGTGCAATAATCACAGTACTAAGTGTTATTATTACTGACCACAGAATTTAACTGGGTCAATTCACAGCTTATGAGAGCAGCTGGACTTCATCTCCAGTTGAGAAAATAAAGGAACCATTATAGAGATTTACAGGGCAACTATGAGACTTACACCCACAATACATAAACTGTGTTTATTAAAAAGAAATGCATAACCCTCTATCTCTCCCTCCTTTCTCAACACACCACACACACACACACACACCACACAGTCACTGAAAGCAGATACTGTTCTATAGCATATAATTTTAATGCATTTTTAGGAGGAAGGATAGCGTTTTTGAGTGCATTAGTTATATTCAGAAATAGCTAGTTAGGTTTTTGAACACAGGTAAGAATTTGAGGATAAATACTCAATCTCTATAATCTTGTCTAAGATAATTTTTAGTCATTTCCTCTATGAAAGTTAATAATAGGGAATTATTTCCCTTTATATGATTTCTAGTTTAGCTTCTATCCCCAAATTAGGGTTAATTTTCAGAACATGAGCCAGAGAAATACCTTTCCAGATTTATATTGGTGACTAATGCTAAACATATTCGTCCTAATATATTGACAACACATTTCCTATTTCTTAAATTTTTATATCAAACCTTCTAAGTTCAAATTTATCTACAATTTACTTCCAAGCTAACCTATAGCAGTTTTTGCCTTCTTTGTTAGTTGTATATTTCTGTTGTAACTTTACTTCATGCAAAAAAAAAGGTCTCAGCATTGGATTCATAATACTCATTTCAATTTGAATAAGCCCAATTCAAAATTGGTAAGCTTGTATTATTGTCTCAGTAATGAAAATAAATTTTCTGTTTTCTAATATATTTACTATTTAAATGTATGTCAAATAAGTAGTATACATTCTATAGTATTACAATTTATCATTCTATATCTATTATTCAACTTTATGCATTACTGAAGCATATTTTTCCCTTCTTAAGACAGGAATTGGGATGCTATTCCTTTAAGTGATTTCTGGGTTCACTGACCACTGTATCTCAAAAGGCGGGTTCTCTAGTTCATTGTACTGTTTCATTCCCTGAACATGAATCATTGTTCCAATGTTCTCCATTGCTCATGGCTCAGCTTCCTAAGCCCTTATTTTTAAGACGCAAATAACTGTTATAGCATATACTTCCTGTCAAATTCTTTCTGTATAATCAAGTTGCCGAAAGAGCAGTCAGCAAAATATGGCAGAGTTGAGTAGACTAGATAGCCCACAGAGCTTGAATATTTATACTCTGACTCTTTTCCAAATATTAGCAAACTGCATTAAATCACAAAATGTGGGTATTTTGTACATAGCAAAAGCTGTACATACATACATACACATGTACATACACACAAGCACATACATGTAGCAAGAAAACATGGGTAAGTTCTTTTATTGGAAGTGGTAAACATTTTCTAAATTTGATTAAATGTCCATAGGATATAAAGGAATAATAACTTGAACAAAAAAAAATATTTTTCATGAAAAAAAATAATGAAATAAGGAAACATATTTGCAGATGGTACCACTGATTAATTTTCAGAACATGTGCCTGAATAATATCCTAATATAGAGATTTTAAAAGTAGAGGAGGAAAAGACCAATAAATTCTAAGAAACAATAGCCAAAGATATAAAGAAAAAAGTCCTTGAACATAAACTGATTCAACCATGCATATAAGTTCAGAAATGCATACTAAAACTGCACTGATAAATAGGAAATGTGATAATTGTGAAATAGTTTATCTCTATATTCTTCTTAAGTTCGGCCAACGACCCTAGGAAAGATATCAGCTAACAGCTACTGTCAGTCATCAGCCTAAAGGTGCTGACAGCCCTCAACATCTGGCTTCTAGCTTGCACTCCAAATATTGTACAAACAAAGAAGTCATCCTTACTGTTTCCTGTCAAAATCTGTGGCCCATAGAAGCCAAAGAATAACAATTAAATCTTTTTTTCTTTTCTTTTCTTTTTACATTTTAATAGTACAGGTTTATTAGGAAAGGCGAAGGAACAAGAAGAAGCCACCAGCATAGTCACAGGCTGGCAGAACTTCCAAACCTTAAGTAATTTGTTATGAAGTCATAGTAATTGGACATTATACCTCAGAAAATATATTGAAGAGAATATCCTG
>PVIJ01010623.1:0-59194 GCA_004024925.1 Scalopus aquaticus | reverse complement strand
ATAGGGAGGCGGGGTGGGAGAGAGACACTCAGCGGTGGGGGAGGGGGGAGGGGAGGATAAGGGCACAAAATGGAAGAGAGGAGAATACAGGGGACCATGGAGATGGATCACGGGTGAATTGGTGGTGGGCTGCCCAAGGGGAATACAAAATGTAAAAGACACAAATAACAATAAAAAAAAAATGGAAAAAAAAAATAAAAAAAATAAAAGTTTCATTAATTGATATTTAACTGCTACTCAGTCTCTTCCCTCCTCTTCACCCCTATTAGCTCCCAGAGAAGTGATCTGGTTTTAAAGGAGCTTGAAGCATTGTACTTCACAGAGAAATATCTGGAAGCCACCAGAATGGCCATCACTTGAATCTCATCAGTTACGGTCTTTTTTGAGGCATGTATGAACTCAACTCTACTAAGGTGCATGGCAGGGTGCTGCAAGATTTATCCAGTCTGAGCTTTGATATCCTTTGTTAGTAAGATCTTTAGGTTGCTTGCTATCTGAAACTTTCTGTAAAAATCCAATTCTGTTTGATCCCCGAAAACTCAAAAGCTCTTTTTATGATATGAATGGCATCTGAATAAATCTAGCTCTGTGTGAGGTGATCAACATGTATAGTAATAGGTAAATTACAGTAATGTTTAAATAAGCTTCTCAGAGATCAAGCCACCTGGCTTTTCAGAGACCATTTTCAGGTCTTCCCACTTTTTAAATAAAAATTTTCCATCTTATTCTCTACTTTTTGATTGTTTGATCACCTGTACTATATATAGAAAACTTTCTAATAAAGAAAGCTTAAGGATTTCTCCTGCTACTAAGGGAAATTACCCTGAATTGACAGAAATATGTAATCAATAGATTTTAATAATCAGCACCAGCCTACATTTTCTATTTTGTAACCAGTTGTGACCTGAAAAAGATAGATTTGCAAGCATTCTAATATTAACAATTTTTTCTGAAAATCTATATTTAGATCTGTTTACCTCTGACATGGGTAAACTTATAGGGAAATCATGAGATGAAATCAAGACAGGATGTAATTTTCTTGTGACACCAAATCCTCATCAATGTACCATTAGTATTTCATTTTATTGACATCATAAAAGAACTGAAATGAGATTTAATGATCAAAAATGAGATGATCAAAAACTCTATGCTTCTGCTCTATTATATTGATATTAATATTTAATAAGAAATGAGACTTGCTTTGTTTTGTGTAACCAACAATAAGTCAAACCTGAAGAGATAAACTCTGAAGGTAAAATGAAGAATAAAGCATAGATAGACTGGAAAAAAGACCAATAGTATTGTTAAAAATGAGAAGAAAATTTGAAAAAGCAGAAAACTATTTGTAATTGCCATGAAAAAAATGATTTAGAAAAACAGTAAATGTCTTTCCTCCCTCCTAATTTTTGCGATTCCCGGTAGCTGTCTTTCTTTAGCTTGTATATGGCTCTTTCATCTAAAGAAAAAAGGAAACAGAACGTCTGACTATCCCCCATGGCTTTGGCATTAACCACTATGAGAGCTGAACAATCTCGATGCAAGATGCCCAGAGAAGTCCAGCAGAATCACCAGGCACTAGGGTGTGCATGCACACGTGGAGGGTCAGTGCTCCTCACTTACATAGCACATCAGACCCTCACACTGCCACCTCCCAACAAGATCAAGTTTGGCAGAATCTAAGAGTAACTCAGGCACAGATATTCTAAAAAAAAAAAAAAAAAAAAAAAACCCTCTCCTTAGGCAATTTGAATGTGAAGTCAGGGTTAAAGCGTCCTGAAGTGGATTTGCCATTTACTGACACCTACAGCCTCAATTTTCTCAACTGTGAAATGGGTTAATAGTACCAATTATCTTCCTGCATTATTGTAGCAATTACATGGAATACTTATAGGTGCAATTATGCATAATTATGTACACAGTAACTAGCAAGTGTAAAAGCTGGGGAATCCTTACCTGGTATTGTTAATGTTGCTGTATTGTTAACCCCTTGCTGAATGAATTAGTAGAGGAAAAGAACATAGCCACTCTCTGGTGGTGACAATGTAACAAAGCAATGGCACAACATCTCTTCAGTGTGTTTGGCATCCAGTCCTAAAAATCAAACGCTAAATCAAACGCTAAAGGTCCTTGATTTGTGCTAGTGTGAACAACATGGGGCATACCCTCCCTAGCAGGACATGTTCACCACGTCTGCTCCTAGCATGTCTCACTGTCTCATGAGGTGTCGGGAAGATCCACATAGATATCATTAGGGTCTTCAGGACATGCCTGCTCCTCAGCCATACTGTGCATACTCAACTCCAAATAAAGAGAAAATATACTGCTAAGAAATGCCAGCCCCACACTTCACTAAGAACAAAGGACTCTAGTTCTTGAGTTTTTGGCTTCTCAATGCTCACCTTGTATGTAGGGAAGAGTGGAGGACAGGATTAGCTCTGGCTGAGCATTTTTTGGGCATCTGCTGGGTCCTGTGTACTCCGGGCATCATTGTTTGGGCCCCATGGGGCAGCTTCTTCCATATTGGTGCTGTGGCTCTGCAGCACTGGGCCCCCCTGGGTGGATGGAATACGGGGATACCGGAGAGTCTCGTGTTCCTCCCACCATTCAGGATCAACTTTACTTCTCCACATATTGGTACAAGTGCCACATTATATTTCTTTTTTTTAATTGACGTATAATTGACATATAACACAGATTCAGCTATAAAACATAATGATTTGATATTTGTATAACTGAAATGACCACCACAGTAAATCTAGTTACCATCTGTCGCCATACATAGTCACATATCTTTTTCCCTTGTAATGAGAACTTTTAAAATTTATTCTCTCAGCAAGTTTAAAATATGCCATAGTGAAAGAGGACAAATCTAGGGGAACAAGGTTAACCTGGCTGGTAGGTCCTCATCTGCATATTTAAGAATGCAGGACACTACCTAGGGAGAAAACAACAATAATATGATTTATGATTTATTTACACAGGAAGAGGAGAGAGGGTACGAGAGTTGGGGAGGAGAAAGAAAGAGAAAAGAGTGAGAGAGAGAGAGAAAATTTACAGGTTGGCACTTGGCCAGATGCTGTCTGTCTTATCCCAGATTAACATCTCTGAGCAAAGAAGGTCTCAGCTGAAGCCATATGGGGCAAACCGGCAGCTTTTCCACAGACAGTCCTCCTCCCTGGCAGTGTGACAGCCAAAGCCCCAGCAGTTTAATTAACAAAAGCCTGAGCAACTTTACTGCCCAAGTCCCAGTTCTGCCTATTTCCCACGAGCCCCTGTGAGCACGGGGAGTCTGGAAAGCGTCACCTCTACCATCATATTGGTTTTAAGTACCATCCACTGGCTTGCAGGTTGCTTCTCACTGTTCCCCTTCCAATAGAATATTAGTTACACGTAGTCATCATATAATATACTACGTCCCAGGATTTACTTACTTTGTAGCTGGGAGTATTTCCTTTTTGGCCCCCTTCACACATTTCACTGCCCCCCACCCCCAACCTGCTGTCTGTATCTATGAGCTTGGATTGTTTTTGTTTTGCTTGTACTTTTTTTTATAGGTTCCATGAATAAGTGAAATCATACAGGCATTATACTTTTCACTGGCTCAGGGATTGTGCTCTTCTTCAAGTGTGTCTCTTCTTCAGGGAAAAAGGTCCTAGAGCCCTCTCCAAGTCCCTCACCCCCAGCAGAAGAAAAGACCTTTTGGCTATGTTGTTCTGGAATCCCTGTCTTCATCAATCAGCAGAAGAATCTGTGCTGTGGTCACTTCCGTTCTCCCACTGCCAACCATTCTCCCTCAGCAATATGGATAGATATCAATGTGTTTGTTGCCTACTTAGATTTCAGTGTGTATCTCCTCATTTCCAAGGTCTTCCACACAAATTACACACTTTGTACCAGATTATTGAATTCTAAGATTTCCAGGAGGGATTTTGGTTTAAGTGTTAGAGAATGGCCTAAATCAAATGTAGTTCCACATCAACTATCCGGGAGGAGTTGGGGCCCATGTTTACTGCGCACCACAGTGGGCAGCCCACAATAAACCTGACCCAAGTCAGAAAAGGAAACTGAGGCTCAGAGAGATGATGCATCAACTTGCCAAGTTAACACAGATAGTTTTTACTGTTGTACAGTTCTCTCTTCAGACTCCACGATCTATCCATCATCCCATTTACTTTCACATAAGAAAGAGTGAGAAAATGAGGTTAAAAAGTCTGAGGAATTTTTAGGCACATTAGTGGATACATTTATTTAATGAGTGTTCAGGAAATCAGGTTCCTTTAAATGTGACACATTTCAGAGATAAAATTCAGAGGCTCATGAACTGGAGTTTTGGGGTTACCAGTGCCCACTGCTTAGCAAGGAGAACTCCTTGAGCCACATGTCTCTGCCAACAGGGTAGCAGAGACAGCTGTACATACTTTCCTGCACCTCACAATACCCAGCCTAACTTAGAAGCCAACTTGAGTGGCCATAAATCCAGCCAGTCAGGGGTTAGAGAGTTTCATAATATGTCCAGGCTGCTATAACAGAATACCATGAGCTGGGTGGCCAATAGACAACAGAAATTTATTTCTTATAACTTCAGAGTCCAAGATCAAAGTGGCAGCAAATATCCCGATTGTTATATGGCCATCTTCTTGCTATGCTATCACATGGGCGAAAGGGCCAGGAAGATCTCTGGAGGTGTTTATTATGAACACACTAATCCTATTCATGAGGGTTCCACCTTCATGACCTAGTCACTTCCCAAAGGCCTTAGGGATTAGGGTTGAACAAGCATTTAGTCCATGGCAGAGTGAAATACTAAGCCACAAGACAGAGTCACAGTGGTCTAAAGCATGCCAACATTTCAAAGGAGCACTCACTCAATCACCCAAATATTAAGCAAATCTCACGAAAAGTTCTCTTATTTTCCTTCCTTTCTCCATGTAAAAAGGATTTATGAGGCACTCAGTCTATACTTTGTATTTTATTTTAAAGGTTTATTTTATTTACTTATGCATACAAGAACTGGGTTGTAGGCCAGAGGTGCAGGGGTTTATGAGAGAATTCACCGGAGACAGAGTCGGAGCAGAACAGGCGGATCAACTGAAATACACTGCTGAGGGGAGCAGTGGGTGAGACAGGAGAGGTCTGCTGTGCCATGTGGGTCAGCTCCCTGGCTGGAGATCGAACTCATGCCGCAGTGGCTGGCGATAGATTGATAGTGCTGAAACTTAACCCCTGTGCTACCAGGGAGGTATACTTTGTATTGTATAAGACATTCATGACCAGGACTTAGAGTATCACCTCAGAAGGAGACACAAAAACAATATACATATTTTAATAACTCAATATGCGGCCCAAGATGTGCACATTGGTGTTCAGGAGGGAGATAGTGAAATAATGTCACCCTAGGGGATGGAACTGTATTAAAATACCATGAAACTCTTTACCTGGCAAAGAGTGGAACTGAATCTTTATGTCATTAAACCCTTGAATTAGCCACACCTCTAGTAAGATAAAATAACAAAATAATAAAGATGAAATAATAATATGATTGATTCCCATATCAAATACTCAATCTAGGCCTACAGATGGGACCTAAGGAGCAGGGGAAAATAATTCTGATTCTTAATGTCAGAGAAATATTGAACATTTTGATGGAAAATAATACACATAGGTAAGGATGTCTCTAGTTCAAATATTACCTACATAAGAGCAAAATAGAAATAAACATCTCATGGAAAACAGGATTTGCTGTTGTATTTTGCTGGGAAGGAAAGAATGGCACAAAAATAATATTATAGAGTTGTTTGTTACTCGCTTATGATGGAAAATATCATTTGTCACTCTTTTTAGCATTCTTGTTTTTGCTTTTTAGTGTCCATAATTAATGTTTATGGACTCTTAACATTTTTCTCTGTTGTTTAAAATGTTGATTGCAAATTATCTCCCCATTAGGTTTTCACTATCTTTCTATAGGGGATAGACTTTGTACATAAAAGTGAAGGAAAACAAACAGACACTGCATCTCTAGTCATGTGATAGTGACATATACAGAGGAATTATTCAATAGAATGAAACAGCAGGAGACCATGGAATTATTTGGATGCTAATTACAGGGGAATTAAGATCTAAAAACCAAAGGAATTGCCTAAACAGCTGAGAAATTAACTTGTAAATTGAATTTAACAAAGGCATGGACATCATCTTTTGTATTTCCCTTCAGGTAAGGACTTTGGGGATGTGGACTCTCTTATACGATAATATCACATTCTCCAAAGTGGAGATAGTACAGCAATATTTCTTGGCCTTAATTTCTTTCTTTTTTTAAAAAGATTTATTTATTTATACATACAGCTGGGGTACAGGCCAGAGGTGTGGGGCGGCGAGAGGCTTCACCAGAGACGGAGTGAGGAGCAGAACAGGCAGATGAGAAATACACTGCTGAGGGGAGCAGCAGGCAAAGCAGGAGAGGTCTGCCGCATCATGTGGGATTCTCACCGGCTGGGCATCGAACTCGCATCGCTGCTGCCGACAGCTCCACAGCGCAGCGCTCAACCGCTGCGCCACCAGGGAGGCCCTTGGCCTTAATTTCTTAATACAAAATAGATGATTTAAAATTCATGGATCAGGGAACTATGATGTACTTCAATGTAATATTATTTCAAAACAAATCACATGACCTGAAAATGAACTTTATATTTACTAATTTCTGGCTCTAAGAGGTGAAAATCAAGAAAATAAAACTGGAAAAATGCACTTTCTATTGCCCCAAACATCTTATTTTCCTGTGATTAAGTTGAAATCTCATGATATTGTGTCTTTTGATATTATCCTCCAGCAAAGTACAGTATATATACAGCTTTCGAAGATGAGCTAAGAATTACAATAGAAAAACCTGCATTCTGATCTTAAAGGTAGAGGAATCCAAACAGTGGAACATTAACTTTTAATTAGATGGAGATTCACTTGTTTATCAGGCATACTGCTATGATTGTCAATTTCTAAATTATGAAACTTAAATAATGACAAACTGAAAACTAAAATAATGTAACATTTTTGTAACCCTTAATAGTTTTCAAAGGACATTTTAACATATATGGCTTTGACTCCAAAAAGGGTGCCACCAGGTAGTCAGAATAATTCCCATGATCCACATATTATAGAGGAGGAAACTGAAGGTCAAAAAAGGTAATATCTTTTTTTTTTCATTTTAAAATTATTGTGGCAATGTCTATTTACAACACTGCAATATGTTTCAGGAATATAGATTCACACCTCTGAAAATGTATGTTCTCTGTGCCCTCGACCCAAGCACCAATAATCTTCATTATAGTTTCATTATTCCCCTCCTCACTTCACTCCAATGCTCCGAACCTCTTCTGGTAGCGTCAGTTCTATAGTCATTTTCAGGGTTTGTTTTGGTCTGTGCTCTTGTTTTGTTTTTCCACATACTAGTGCAACTGTCCAGTATTTGGATTTCTCCCACTGACTGCTTAACACAATCCCCTCCAATTACAACCATGTTGTCTCAGAGGTCAAGATTTTATCTTTTCTTAATACCTAAGAGTATTGTATTGTATATATACTACATCTTCTTTATCCCCTCTTCTGTCATTGGTTACTTGGTTATTGAAAATGTTGCTACAATGAACACAGAAGTGCATATATCCCTTCATGTTAATATTTTAGTATTCTTTGGTTAGATACCTTGAAGTGGAATTGCTGGGTCATATGGCATATTTATTTTTAATAATTTGAGAAGCACCCATACAGTTTTCCTTAGGAGCTGGAACAGACTGTGTTCCCACCAGTGTATGAGGGCTTCTTTCTCTACACGTCCTAGCTAACACTCATTATTTCTGGACTTGTTGATATGGGTCAGTATCATGGGCCTAATTTAGTATCTCACTGTGGTTTTGATTTGCATTTTTGTAACGAGTTGAAAAGTGACTTGAGCATTTTTTCATGTGCTTGTTAGTCATTGGTATGTTTTCTTTTTTTTTTTTTGTTCAAGCTGGGGTACAGGCCAGAGGCGGGGGGCGGTGAGAGGGTTCACCAGAGACAGAGCGGGGAGCAGAACAGGCAGATCAGAAATACACTGCTGAGGGGAGCAGCGGGCGAGGCAGGAGAGGTCTGCCGCACCATGTGAGATTCTCCCCGGCTGGGTGTCGAACTCGCATCGCGCGCTGCGGACAGCTCCACAGCACAGCGCTCAACCACTGCGCCACCAGGGAGGCCCCCATTGGTATGTTTTTTTTGGAGAAGAGTTTGTTTAGCATTTCTGCCCATTTTTTAATTGGGCTATTTTTTTTCTTTCTTTCTTTTTTTTTAATTTATATTTATGTCTTTTACATTTTGTATTCCCCGTGGGTAACCCACCACCAATTCACCCGTGATCCATCTCTTACTGAGTTCTTTGTAGATAGTAGATATTGACCCCCCTGTGGGATATATGATATGCAAATATTTTATCACACTGAGTAGGCTCTCTTCATATATATATTATACACACACACACACACACACATATTTAAAGATTTATTTATTTATGCCTACAAGCTGGGGTGCAGGCCAGAGGTGTGGGCGGTGAGAGGATTCACCAGAGACAGAGTGGGGAGCAGAACAGGCAGATCAAGGGAAATACACTGCTGAGGGGAACAGCGGGAAAGGGAAACAGCGGGCAAGGCAGGAGAGGTCTGCTGCTCCATGTGGGAATCTCCCCAGCCAGGCATCAAACCCACACTGCAGCTGCCTACAGCTCCACAGTGCTGCGCTTAACCCGTTGCACCACCAGGGAGGCCCCTCTTTATATTTTAATGATAGTTTCTTTTGCTGTACAGGGCTTTTTGTTTGATGTATTTCCATTCATTTATTTTGCTGTTGTTTCCCTTGCTCTTGGAGTAGAATCACCAAATATATCAATGAAGCCAATGTCATGCCTGTTTTTTTCTATGTGCTTTATGAATTCAACTCTTGCTTCCAAGTCTTTAATCTATTAAATTAATCTTTGTGCATGGTGGAAGTTTCATACTTTTGCATGTGACTTCATTTTTCCCAGCACCATTTTCTGAAGAGATTTCTCTTTCTTCATTGTTTTTGCACCTACGTTTTAAAGCTGAATCCTAGATTCTTAATTATTTTTGATGCCATTGTAAATGGGATTGTTTCCTTGATTTCTTTCTCTTCTAGATCATTGTTTGTATAAGGTAATTAAACAGATTTTGTATATTGATTTTGTAATCTACCATTTTATTGTGCTGATTTATTGTTTCTAATAGTTTTTTTGTAGTGGAGTCGTTAGCATTTTCTATGGATATTATCATGTCATCTGCAAATAGTAATAGTTTTACTTCTTTCCCAAGCTGTATTAATTTATTCATTTCTCTTGTTTAACTGTTTTTAAAGAATTTTTTATTTATTCATGTATACAAGCTGGGGTACAGGCCAGAGGCGTGGGGCGGCGAGAGGGTTCACCAGAGACAGAGAGGGGAGCAGAACAGGCAGATCAGAGATACACTGCTGAGGGGAGCAGCGGGTGAGGCAGGAGAGGTCTGCACCACCATGTGGGATTCTCACCGGCTGGGCATCGAACTCGCATCGCTGCTGCCGACAGCTCCACAGCGCAGCGCTCAACCGCTGCGCCACCGGGGAGGCCCTTGTTTAACTGTTTTATCTAGGACTTCCAATACTATATTGAATATTAATGGTGAGAGTGTATATATTTGTTTTGTGCCTGATCATAGATGAAAAGCTTTTTATTTTTTTACCATTGAGCATGATACTATCTATGGGTTTGTATAAATAGACTTTATTATATTTAGGTGTGTTCTTTTTATTCCCCTTTTACTGGAAGTTTTTTTTTTAAGCACAAATGGATGTCACATCTTGTCAAATACTTTCTCTGCATCTATTGAGATGATCACATATGGATTTTATCTTTTCCTTTTGCTCATGGAGTGAGTAACATTAATTGATTTGTGTGTGTTAAAAGTATCTCTGCATCTTTGGAATAAATCCTACTTGGCCAAGGTGCATGATCCTTTTTTTTTTAATAGTATGCTTAATAGTATGTTTAATAGTATGTTTTTTAATAATATGTTATTATTTTTTTATTTATATCTATTACATTATTGTGTATTCCCCTTATGTTGTCCACCACTGATTCACCTGTGAACCGTCACCATAGTCCCATTTGCTTTTTTTAAACCCTTATCCTCCCCATCCCTTGCTGAATGTCTCTCTCTTATTTGGTTCCCTTATATTCCTTCTATAAGTGAAACCATTTGATATTTTTCTCTTTCCTTCTGGCTTATTTCGCTGAGCATGATGCCCTCTAGCTCAATCCATGTTGCTGCAAATTTCATAAGTTTATCTTTTTTGATTGCTGAATAGTATTCCATTATGCATATGTACCACATCTTCTTGCATGATCCTTTTAATGTACTGTTGAATTATATTTGCTAAGATTTTTTTAAGTATTTTTGCAAATATGCTCATCAAAAATATTGGTCTACAGTTTTCCTTTTTTTGTGATATCCTTTTCTGGTGTTGGTATAAGGGTATTGTTGGCCTCATAAAATGTATTTGTAAGCATTCCCTCTTCAATTTTTGTAAGAGTTTGAGAAAGATATGTATCATTTCATCTTTGAAGTTTTTGTAGAAGTCACTGTTGACAGCTCTGGGACTTTGTAGGAGTATTTTGATTACTATTCCAATTTTCTTGCTGGTATTGGTCTGTTCAAATTTTCTGTTTTTTCTGATTTAGTCTTGGGAATTTATTTGATTCTGAGAACTTGTCCATTTCTTCTAGAATTTTCATTTCTTTTTGGAGAAAAATGTTCATAGTAGTCTCTTATAATTCTGAATTTCTGTGCCATCTATCATTTCTTTCACTTCTGATTCTATTTGATAGATTTTCTCTCTTTTTTATAATGATCTTAGCTAAAAGTATCTCTATACATTATTTTCCCCCGAGGAACATTTTAGTTTCATTGATTTTTGAAGTGTGTTTCTTTTTATTTCCATTTCATTTGTTTCTGCTTGAATTTTTACTTCCTTCCTTCCAATGAAATATTTTTGTTCTTTTCCTTCTTAAGGAAGGAAAGATATAAGGTTAGATTACACCTGGAGGCGTAAAGTTAGATAGTTTATTTGAGATCTCTTGTTTCTTGATAAGGGCCAGTACTGCTATAAAACTTCCCTCCTAGTCCTGCTTTTGTGGCACCCCATAGCTTCCAGTAGCTCATGTCTTCATTTTCCTCTACTTCCAGATACTTTTAAATTTCTCTCTTGACTTCCCATTAATCCAGTAATCATTCAGTAGTGTCCTGTTTAGTTTCCACATATTTAAAGCTTTTAATGCCCTCTTTTTGTGGATAATTTCTAGTTTGAAACCATTGTGATCATAAAATATAGTAGATATGATTGCAATATTGTTGAATATACTAACATTTGTTTTGTAACCCGGTATGTGGTCTATCCTTGAGGAAGTTTCATGTGCACTTTAGAAAAATGTGTACTCAGGTTTTGGGGGGTGGAGTACCCTATAAATATCTATTAATCCCATTGGTCTAATTCCTCATTTAAGGGCATTGTTTCCTTGCTGATATTCTGGTTGATCTGTTCTTTGATGTAAGTGAGTTGCTGAATTTCCCTACTACTATTGTGTTGCTGTCAATGTCTGATTTTAAGTTTGTTAATAGTTGTTTTACATATGGTGATGCTTTTTTGTTTGGTACCTATATAAAATGAGTATTATGTCTTCTTGATATATTGTTTCTTTAATCATTATGTAATGTCTACCCTCCCTCTTGTTACATTTTTTTGCTGGAAATTATTTTATGTAATACAAGTGTGTCTCTCCTTGCCTTTTTTAGGATATCATTTGTTTGTCGGATTTTCAGTCAATCTTTTACATCGAACGTATATCTTTGAAGCTCAGATGGCTCGTCTGGACATAGCAGAAAGTTGGAATTTGGTATCTGATCCAGCTAACCACTCTGTACCTTTGATAATTATGTTATTATTATTGACATACAGAGAAATTATTGATATATAAGTATTTCTTGCTATTTTCCCTTTTTTGTGGCTTTATTTGCATTTTTTTCTTCTTTTCTTTCTCTACTCCTTCATATTTGAAAGCTAGTTGTTTTTTTGTGCTTGAATTCTATTGTTTTCATCCAGCTATTTTTGTCTTGAGGTTACTGTGTAGTTTATATGAAGGTTACTTATAACCTATCTTAAATTTAATGCAAGTTAATCTTGAGCTCTTTACACAAGGTCCCATTGTTTTCTCTTCTCCCCCCATCACACTTTCAGTTTTTAGAATCTTGTTGCTTCTAAGTGAGATTCTTCACTCACATTTTTTTAACAGTAGTCCCTTTAATATTTCTTAGAAGGCAAGTTTAGATGAGAAAAATGCCTTCAAGAAGTTCTTGTTTGTTTATAAGTCTCTTTAGCATTCCCTCACTTCTGAGTGTAAGCCTGCCTAGGGCATTCTTCTTTTTTTTTTTTAAGATTTATGTATTTATGCATACAAGAACTGGGGTGCAGGCCAGAGGTGTAGGGTGGTGAGAGGATTCACCAGAATCAGAGCGGGAAGCAGAACAGGCAGATAGACTGAAGTACACTGCAGAGGGGAGCAGCAGGCAAGGCAGGAGACGTCTGCTGCACCATGTGGAAATCTCCCTGGCCCGGGATCAAACTCGTGCTGCAGTGGCTGCAGATAGCTTCATAGGCTAAGACTTAACCTGTTACGCCACCAGGGAGGCCCAGCCTAGAGGATTCTTGCTTGGAAATTTTTCCTTTCAGAACATTGAAAAGGTCATGTCAATTCATTTTTGGCTGGTAAGTATTCTGAGAGAAGTCTGCTGACAGGGATTCCCTTACATGCGACTCCACTTTTCTCTAACTACTTTAAATATTCTTTTAGTTTAAACTCTATAGTTTTTTCTTTTTGCCATTTTAGTTATAGTGTGCCTTGGTGCATGTCTGTTTGGGTTGGAAATTTTGGAGCTTCATGATTCTAGTTATTTGTTTCCTTCCCTACTTTGGGAAAGTTCTGAACTATGATTTCTTCAAATAGGAATTCTGCACCTTTCTCTCATCCTTCTTCTAGAACTCCTGTGATGCAAATGTTGTTCCTCTTAATGCTGTCCCATAAATCTCTTATGTTGTCTTCATTTTTTTTTAAAGATTTATTTATTTATGAATACAAGCTGGGGTACGGGCCAGAGGTGTGGGGCGGCCACCAGAGACAGAGCAGGGAGCAGAATAGGCAGATGGATGGAAATACACCACTGAGGGGAGCAGTGGGCGATGCAGGAGAGGTCTGCCACGCCATGTGGGAATCTCCTGGCCTGGCGCTTAACTCCAGTCGCCACTGCAGACAACTCCACAGCGCAGCGCTTAACCACTGCACCATCAGGGAGGGCCTGTCTTAATTTTTCTTAATGCTTTTTGCTTTTTGGATTATTTTCACTACTCTTTCATTTCACTGACTCTTTCCTTCTTTTTACTGATGTATTTTTAATTTCATTTGTTATATTTATTTCATCTGTCCTCGTATTTCTCATTTTTCATCCATTATTCCCCAATTTCAGTAAGCATCATTAAGACTATTGCTCTGAAACCTTCTGGTAGTTTAGTTGTTTTGTTCCATTGGGATTTTCTCCAAGATTTCTCTCTATCCATTGATTTTGTAAATTCCCCTGCTTCTTCATTCTGTCTGACAGTCTGTGTTTATTTCTGTAAATTGAGCTAAACTGCTTTCCTCTCAGTCCTATTGTGACAATCTTGCTTTAGAATTGCAAATCAAGGGTCTTGGATGGTATGCTTTTTGTTGTTGTATTATTTAAAGCCTTGTTTCTTATTAGGGTGACTGAACCTGAAGAACCCGCACAGTGTGATGTTCCAAGAACACAGTTTACAGAGTGTGGGCTGGATAATTGGGCAATGTGGAGTTTGCTGATATGATTTGCCCAGGGCAATTGATACTGCAGCCACTTGAACTGGGTAATGGATCTGCAACCAATATATGGTTAAAGGCAGACCCCTAATGGCATTTTTTAGGAGTCCCAAACTTCAAGTGAACCTTCAGCTATAGCCTAGTTCTAGTATAAGCAGGTTTTGCTGTTATTGTCTCTTCTCAGGCTCTGATAGAGTGACCAAGAGGTTGTTGGTTTGGGTCACAGACAGGTACTGGGGAGATATCAAGCTATCGTCTGGATATATTTAGGGAGACATTTTGCTGACATAGTTTGGTATACCATGTTTTTTGTGTATCAATACTGAGTAACTTTAAATTCACACTACAAATAAATGGTATAGTCAAGAATAAAATCTGAATCTCTACTGGAGTATGCTCTTTTATTGCCTCTAAAGGTCAAAAACTTGGAAAAATTTATCAGAAATTCTAAAGCCAATGATTAACAATGCTCCTAACTATATTCAGAATAGCTGGGTGAGGGATGTTTAAGACAAGAAAAATGAATGGGATAGACAATTTGATGAACTAAAATTGAAGGTATTGATAAATGAGGGTTTTTAAACCTCTTTTCTGCATCTATTGTCTCGCTCAATGACCCAAATATTCAAATAAGATAAAACAAATAAAATGGATAAGAGAAAATACAAATCAAGCTGGGAGATAGTAAAGGACCCAGGGAAGAGCCAAAAGATCCTTATGTTTGCTGATATGGTGCAAGAAATTAAGGATAGAAGGTAATGTGCTATTTGTGGACAATTGTGGAATACACCTTCAACCACAAAAACGTGAAATATATTGGGGGTTGACTTTATAATGCATCATACTAAGATTCCACTATTAATTGCATAGCAATTGTTTATGCAATTGATATAGCTGAATCCCATTGATGTTGATAATTAGAGATTATTTTGTCTTCCCATCAGCTACTGTGATGACTTACACATTAGAGGTGTTTACACTTTCGCTGACCAAGCTTACACATAGAAAAATGGTTATTCATGGCTAATATAGTCTTTCATTAAGAAAGGTTAAGGACATTTTGCATACAATCCCTCTTCTGGTGGAAGAGTCTTGTACCTGGATTTAAGTAAGACAAGTACTTATTATCTCTCTAGACAAGACTGGGAAGAATGTTGAGAGATGGCCCATTTGTGTGTATTAGTAACTGGTTGAAAATGCATGTAAAATGCACCCGTATGTTCATTGCAGCACTGTTCACAATAGCAGAGGCATGGAAGCAACCCAGATGTCCAAAAATAGATGATTGGATCAAGAAGATGTAGTACATATACACAATGGAGTACTATTCAGCATTCAAAGAAGATAAACTCATGCAATTTGCAGCGACATGGATGGAATTAGAGGGGATCATACGCAGCGAAATAAGCCACAAAGAAAGAGAAAAATATCAAATGATTTCACTTATAACAGGACTATAGGGAAACCAAATAGGAGAGAGACACTTGGGGGGGGTGGGGGTAGGGGGAGGATAAGGGCACAAAATGGAGTAGAAAAGGACACCAGGCACCACGGAGATGGATCACGGGTGAATTGGTGGTGGGTTACCCAAGAGGAATACAAAAGGTAAAAGATATAAATAACAATAAAAATATATATTTATAAAAAAAAAGAAAATGCATGTAAAAGCTGAAAACTTGACTAATATAAATAAATATGGTATGAGGTTTCCAGAGCTGTGTGTTAACCCAATTATTTCTTCACTATTTTATCCTTCACTCTAATGACATATAAATAATTACTGCTATAGATACTGCAGTAAATATTGTTTTGCTTCAAGTTTACTAACATTTTAAATGTGATTTAGTACTTTGTTTAATTAAACCAACCCCATAATTATTTTAAAAGTATATTCAGTTTTTAATATCTTTGTTAACCATTGTTAACCTTTGTTAATCATGCTATGATTAAATTCTTTTTCACATTTTTTTATTGTGGTAAAATATTCATGACATATAATTTAACATTTTAGCTATTTTAAGTGTATAGATATGTGGCATCCAATACGTTCACGCTGTCATATATTCATCACCAAAAGCTCTCTCAAGAAAGCTTTACTTTCCCAACCTGAAACTCCATGCCCATTAAACAATAACACTTTGGCAAATACCATAGTGAAGAGAATTTAAAACTCAATGTACCTCTTCAAAGTGATGCCCAATTTAGGTAAGGAGAAATTTTAAAAAATTAGCTGGCCTTAAATTTGTGATGAACATCTCTATGAAATACTAATGCAATAAATGACATGCAGCCCATTAGAAGTACAGGTACCTGATAAAGAAGAAAGTCCTCTACTGGAGACAGAGACCAGAGCTCTAACCTCTAAACCCACTACCTAGATGAGCAAAATATATTTCTATATGACACATATATTCAGCCTCAGATGATAATGTCACTTTTCCAAAGTGGTTTTGCCAATATTACTACTCACTGAAAATGTCTGACAATTCCAGTTGCTCTGTATTCTTGACAAGATTGTTTTTAACTAGAGTTTAAATTGAGCCATTTTAGTGATTATGTAGTGGCATTACAATTAAAGTTGATTTCAATTTCATATATTGATTGGTTATTTGAATATTCTTTTAAGATTTCTTGTCCACTAACCTATATGTTATTCTTTTCTTATTGATTTGAATGTTTTTTGTACATTCTGGAAACAAATCCTTTATCATTTATATACATATAAATATCTTCTTCCACTATATTATTTCAATGTCATTTTTGTCACTTTTCAAAACTTTTATTGTTTTTTAAAGATTTATATATTTATGCATACAAGATGGGGTACAGGCCAGAGGCACAGGGTGGCGAAAGGGTTCACCTGAGACAGAGTGGGGTGCAGAACAGGCAGATCAACGGAAATACACTGCTGAGGGGAGCAGCAAGCAAGGTAGGAGAGGTCTGCTGCGCCATGTGGGAATCTCCCAGGCCGGGCGTCGAGCTCTTGTCGCTGCTGGGGACAGCTCCACAGCACAGCGCTTAACCTCTGCGCCACCAGGGAGGCCCATTCAAAACTTTTAAATTTGAAATAATTTCATGTTTACAGAAAAAGACTCTAGTGTTACAGATATTCCTCCAAGAAGGGGAAGTGCCATCTTTCTCTGCCCCCACTTACATGCAGCTATGCCGCCTTTGATTACAAGTTCCAATGCTATGAAACAGACTTCCTGAAGTGGGGAGCTACTGGGAACTCTGTATGGACTTAAGTAGTCAGACTGATGTGTATCACTTAGGTTCTGCTGATTTTGACCTTCTGATTTGACCTTGCTACTTCAGGGAAGAAGACTTGGAGGAGACATGTGGATGAAAGACAAGTAGAAACAATTGGAAGAAGTACTCGGAAAAGATACATGGGTGAGAGAACTCTGGGAAGGTTACACCTGGTCTTTGGCAGCTCACATAATTGTAACTATTGTCCTAATTTGTAATTTGATTTTGAGTGTTGAGTCCTATCCCAGCTCTCTATGACCTCCCTAACTCTTTTCTTCTCATTCCCTGCCAGAAGGTATCTTAGACTATGGCAAGATTTTGGGCCTCATTGGCTCCACATTGAGCTCTCACTGGTTGGGCATTTTCCCATAAGGGGATGAGAAACTTGGAGGGCATGGTTGTTGGGGAGGTATTATGAGTATCTTTTCTTCTATTATCTCTCCATGCACACTCACTCTATTAAAGATCTTTCATACTGTCTACCTCCTTGATTTTGTGTGGTGGATAACTGAACATATTTTATAGCACCCCTTAACAGTTTAAGGTTCCTGGGCACACCCAAGTCATGTGTTAACAATGGTACAAAGAATTCCCATATACTCCATACCTAAATTCCACAAATGATGATATTTTACCTTGTGTTTCTATAATTTTTTCTGTTTTCTGAACCATTTGAAAATAAACATTTAGCTTATGCCTAAATACTGAAGTGTCTATCCTAAAAAAAAAAAAAAAAAGACATTTTCTTATGTAACTGCAGTATAATTCGAAAAATCAGGAAATTCTCATGGGTTCTGTACTTTTATCTACAAATCTTGTTCAAGTTTCACCAATTATTGCAATAATATTCTTCATAGCAAGAAAATAAAACCATTTCTTTTTCTGGTTCCAATCCAGCATCATTGTACTTAGTTAGTTCAATGTCTTTGTAGTCTCAGTATAAACAATACATAATTTTCTCGGGATCCACTCTTGTTCTGCAAAAAACAAAGTCATCTCCACAGGCTCCATCTTGCATGCAGAAATAAGCTTCCTGAATGTGTCAGTCTTTTCAGACCAAGAAGATTAAACAATGGGCATAAAGCCATTACATCTCTGCAGGACATTCCTGCATTGTCTTCCTCTAGTATCAACATATCTTTAGATTAGAACAATTTATAACAAGAAGCTCCACCAACAAGGAAAAGTTACATTTTTAGAATCAAAGACACTCTGTTTCTAGCTATGTAAACTAAATTCAAACTTACGTTTAGTAGACTAGCTTTCAGAAAGTAAAATCTGTTGGATTGCTTCCTGGGTTTAAATAGTCACTGTGCTTATCTAATAAACCTTTGTCTAACTATTCTTGAGACTTTGTTTTTTAGTTAGCATCCATTAATCTTCTCATGCTTTAAATTACAAGATTTTTATATTTTTAAAAATATTAAAACTATTATTTGATAAAATATCTATTTCTTTACAATTAGATTCATTTTAATATTTTAAAGCAGAAGTAACACAAAGTGGTCTTATATTCTTTTCAATGTATCATATTTAGAGACAAGAGATAACAAGTTTTCCCAACATTGGCAATGCTAACTTTGATCACGTTGATTAAAAAGTGTATTAATGGTTTTCACCAAAGTAAACTTGCCTTTTTCTCCAATTAATAACTACTCTGTGGAGAGATACTTTGAAACCATATAAACCTGCTGCTTTTGAAAACATTACCCACCAGTATTACCCACTGACGATTCCTTTAAAAAATAAAGATTTATTTATTTATGCAGATGAGAGCTGGGGTGTAGACAAGAGGTGTGCGGTGGTGCGAGGGTTCACCAGAGACAGAGTGGGGAGCAGAATAGACAGATCAGTTCAAATACACTGCTGAGGAGAGCAGGAGTGAGACAGACAGGAGAGGTCTACTGTGCCATGTGGGAAGCTCCCTGGCTAGGGATCGAACTCCTTCATGCTTCAGTGGCTGCGGATAGCTTTATAGTGCTGATACTTAACCCCTTGCACCACCAGGGAGGCCCCACTGATAATTCTTTTCTAAATAAATTATTACTACAATTATTTTCAAATAGTGTTTTTCTAGTTCCATCATTCAAGTTCCATCAAATATTTCTACATTTATTGCTTGGTACTAATTATATTATAAAACCATAACAATTAAAACAATGTGATCCTAGGACAAAAACAGACACACACATCAATATATACATATATATGTACACACACACATACACATACATGTATATATATATATAGAGAGAGAGAATAATCTGTGAAAAAGGAGCTGAAGTAGGACAGTAACTCACAATGTACACAAATATTGATTCGAAATGTATAAAATACTTGGTTGTCAAACTTGAAAACATAAAGTACATAGAGAAAACGTAGGCATAATATTTCATGCCATAAGTTTTAGAGATGCCTTTAGGGATTCATCCCCAACAGCAAGGAAAGCAAAGGAGAACATAAACAACTGGGACTAACTCAAACAAAATATCTGCACAGTGAAAGAAACCATAACTAAAATGAAAAGTCACCCTACTGAATGGGAAAAACTGTTTGCACACCATACATATGACAAAGGATTGATATCAAAGATATACAAACAACTCACAAAACTCTCCAAAATAAAATTGAATAATCCAGTCAAAAATTGGACAGAAGAACTAAACAGACACTTCTCTCTATATTTACCCTGTGTTATTTTGCCATTGTTTGATGTCCCTTGATTGCCACTTGCAAGAGCAGGATTATAGAATTTAGTAATTGCAGGATGGCTTTAGAATGCTCAATGTATTATTTTAAGCCATCAGTAAAACTCTCTCTAGATAGCCTTTTGGGCATGAACAATATGGAAGTCATGGGAGAAATCGGTATATATACGTTAAGACAAAGCCCCTTTCTGAACTCTAGTGCTCATGTGATTGCAATGAGTTCAGCCTTTGAAACAGATGTGGTGCCTCCTGGCAGAGGTTTAGCTTCAGTAGTGTCAATTAAGGTCATTATGGCTTACCCTGATTATTGAATACCTTCTTGAACACCTTGAATAAGACTGTGAGACAGGTTGTGTCAAGTCTCTGAGTGACGCGTCCTGGAAGTCCAGCAAGTGGCACAGTTGCAATCTAGGACCTCAAGGCAAGTATGTTCTGTTGCTACTGTGGACCTGGGCTCAGCAAGTAAGTTGGCAGGAGTGAGTGTATGACAAATTTTGGCAGTTAAATCTGGAGTTTCCGGAAGTAAGGTCTGGTATTTCATACTTCTGTTATCAGAAAACCAATGTAATGTCCTGGTACCCAGATATTCTAGAGATCTAGGACTTGGTGGGGAATATATATATTGAGGGGTTGTCCCAGGGTGATCTTAGATTTCAACTAGTCCCCACAGGCACAGGGAGAAGTCTTGGGCCATTGTATCTAGGGCCTTGGAGAAATAGGCCACTGGATTTTAAAACTCCCAAACCACAAAATGGAGTAGAAGAGAACACAAGGGGCCGCGGAGATTGATCATGGGTGAATTGGTGGTGGGTTACCCAAGGGGAATACAAAATGTAAAAGATATAAATAACAATAAAAATATTAAAAAATAAAAATTAAAAAAAAATAAAACTCCCAATCCAATACCTCTCTGTACATTCATACAAGGAGAAAAGTTTTTGTAGATTGGGGGTAACTAAGGCAGCAGTAGAGATGCCTTAAGCATCTCCAAAGACTGTGTCACTTCCATGGTCCATTCTAAAGTTTCTTCCTCAGGGCCCTTAAGAGCATGAGAGAGAGGTGTAGCCATGAACCCAAATTTGGGGATCCTCATATACAGTGTCCTGCCATTCCCAAGGAGGTTCGAAATTGTTTCTTAGTGTCAGGAGGCTCAATGTGTAGGGTATCTTCCTTTCTGTCAGTGGAGAGTTGTCTAAATTGTAGCATGAGGATAAGGCCTATGAACTGTACATTGTTTAGACATTTAAGCCTTTGAAGGGAAGACTTTGTATCCACAATCAGACAGTCTTTGCAAAAGTGTTTAGGTCAGAGTCCTGTCCAGTAGGACTTCACAAGAACAAGTCATCTACATACTGAAGAAAGGTACTTCTTTGGGGGTGGTTGAAGAGGGTTTAAATCTTTGGCTAAGGCCTTACCAAAGAAGTGAGTCCTGTAGCAAAATCCCTGAGCCAAAGCTGTTCAGATTAAGAGGTGAGTTGTGGCTGAAGTAGGGTCTTGCCTCTAAAAGGCAAATAGAAATTGTGAGTCTGAATACAAAGAAATCTAGAAGAAGGCATCCTTTAGATTTGACACAGTAAACTAGGCAGTTTTTGATGGCACTTGGCTCAGCAAGGTGTAGGTTTTAGGTATTATTATTAGATGAATAGGTATGACAGCCTTACTGATAACCCAGACTGGCATAGGTGCCAGTCTATATTCCCTGCTTGACTTTTTAACTGTTAGCACTGTGGTATTACAAGGAGAGTTAATGATCCTTTAAATACCTGACTAGGGCCTCCCTGGTGGTGTAGGAGTTAAAGTCTCAGCACTATCAAGTTATCACCAGCCACTGCAGCATGTGTTCAATCCCCGGCCAGGAGCTAAACCACATGGCCCAGCAGACCTCTCCTGTTTCACCCGTTGCTCACCTCAGCAGTGTATTTCAGTAGATCTGCCTGTCTCTGTTGAATCCTATCACCCCCTGCATCTCTGGCTGACACCCTAGTTCTTGTATGCATAAATAAAAATATAAAATAAAATCTTAAAAAAAAACCTGAATAGAGGAATTTTTGAATAAGAGGTTGAAGTCCCCTTTGAACCGCTGGCTTGAGAGACTATTGTGGCTTCTGAGGAAAATGATAATCCTTTAATTTCATCCTAACAGGGCTGGTAAATATAGCTCAGCCAGGGACTGTAGTGTCCCAGACATCTGGAGCTATCATAGTCAAAATGGGGAATCAATGAGTTGGCTGTAGAGATTTGGCTAATTGGAGACTAGGGTTTGGTCATGCTGTCCTGTCCTAACAGAGGAATGAGGCATAAAGGCAAGACCAAAAGTAAATGTGTAAATGTGTGACCTTGTAGTGAGCAGTGTAGTGGCACTTTGTTTTTGTTTTTTAATTAATTTTTTTAATATTTATTTATTTATACATACAAGCTGGGGTATAGGCCAGAGGCATGGGGCGGCGAGAGGGTTCACCAGAGACAGAGAGGGGAGCAGAACAGGCAGGTCAGAAACACACTGCTGAGGGGAGCAGCGAGTGAGGTAGGAGAGGTCTGCCTCACCATGTGGGATTCTCCCCGGCCGGGCATTGAACTCGCATCGCTGCTGCCAACAGCTCCACAACGCAGCGCTTAACCACTGCACCACCAGGGAGGCCCTATAGTGGCACTTTGAAGTGTCCTAGCTTAGGGTGGTCATCAATGCCAGTTAGGAGGACAGTTGACTAGTAGGTTGGTCCAGAAATTGGAATAAGGCAGAGCAGGTGGCTCCCATATTCACAGAGAAAGTGATTTCTTTGTCACTTCTAGGATCACCCATAGAGTCTCATCCATAGAGGTTGTAAATATGGGAGCCCATCTACATCCAGGACCATTCAGGAAGCAGTCTTTTCTTCTTGTTCCAGGTTTTTCATAGTCAATGGCCATAGTTAGAGGCAGCAGATGGTCATCTTGCCTTCCCATCTAGCTTGTGGTTTGGTCTGGCTCCCTACCTCCCCAGAAAGTGGGACAGTTCTTCCAATGTCCTGTGGGATTGCACAGAATGAGCTCTGGAGGCCTCTTCCTCTGATATTCATGGTGGAAGTGTCCCAGTTGCTGGCAGTGGAAACAAGATAGGGACCCAATTTGAGGCTGTGTCCCAAATGCCCTGGGGGTGCATGGGGTCTCAGGTGATTCTGAAATGGCAGGACACTGGCAATGGAAGATGCCATATATTGGGCCCTTCTCTCATCTTTCTCCCACTCCATCTTTTCATGTTGGACATGACTGATCTACTCTATTATTGTAGACCTTGAAGATCATGTCCCAAAGTGACAAGAAATGGATCTGAGGCCCTTGATCCAGCCTCTGGACCTTGTGCCTGATGTCAGGGCAAGCCTGGCTAATGAAGTGGACTGCTAGAATGACTTGTTCTTCTACAGTCTCTAGGTCCAGATTAGTCTACTTTCTTTTGGCAATAGTGATTCTAGCCTGGAATAAAACAGGATTTTCATTAGGTTCTTGAGTAACTCTCTTAGTTTATCAAAATTGATTGACTTAACAATGGCCTTCTGCATGCCCTGAAAGAATCAAATAGTCATATGGTCCATGACCTAGTTTTCAGAGAGGATAATTCCACTCAGAGTGAGTGCCAAGTCTGTGATGATGAACATTACAAGTGTATAGCTTCTCTGTGTTTGAGTCTGTGTCCAAATTCTGGTCCTTTTTTTTTTTTTTTTACTGTACAGGAAGTAGTCAGAATGACATATGTACATATAGATATATGCTATTTCCACTGCCAGCAACAAGGACACTTCCTTATAGAATTACATAAAATCATAAAATCTTGCCAGGTTAAATAAAAGGCTAGAGTAAGTCTCTAAATTCTTTAATAAAATAGGTGGGGTCCTATGAGTAGCTCCCTATTTTGTCCTCAAGCCGGGTAAGATCAGGCATGGGAAAGAGCATGGGATTCTGGTGGTATGCATTTCACCATTCGAAACCTCTCACATGGGAAGGATTTTAGATTCATCCCTTTGGGAGAGTTCCTGAGTGGAGTTATAGAATGTCTCACTCTGAGTGTGTGCAGGGAAAAGAGGGTCATAAGGAGGCAGAGTCTTAGGCTCAGAAGGAGGGAGTCAGGAGACTGTGATAGTGGTTCCAAAGAGGAAGCGTCTGCTGGGGAAAAAAAAGTGTGGTGGGTTGATTGGATATGGTGCCCGCAAGCTCAGAGGAACCCCCGAGAGAAGGGTCATTTAGCATGTTAAGTCTGGGTGTAGGACCTGAAAACTTTGTCAAGCACATCTGGCAAAATTTGTGGAAGTCTATATCTTGACTGTAGGCCATGGAAGTCTAAACACAGGGCACCTCTGACTATTCACTTCAGCTATGGCAAAATAGGTCTAGTTGGAGAATGATATTATAGCTAGGGATGCCATTTATAGGCCAAATTTCTTGGTCCTCTAGTTTGTACTGGGGCCAGGTAATGTTGCAGAGAAAGAATAGGTGCTTTCTCTTTAAAATGTGGTGATCAAATTTGCTCCAGTTTTTTTTAAGATTTATTTATTTGTGCATACAAGCTGGGGTACAGGCCAGAGGCATGGGGCAGCAAGAAGCTTCACCAGAGACAGAGTGGGAGCAGAACAAGCAGAACCCACAATCCCTGCAGCAACTAAGGGAAAGTACCCACAATGAATGGTGCAAAGATGAAGCAGGGACATCCCCACCACTAGGTCTGAGGCCCTGGGTGGCAAAGCCACTGAATGGACAACCCTAGAGTCTGGGATCATCTCCTGGAATCTAGGGGTCTGTAAGCTGTCGCTAGCCAGGTTATCTGCCCAACAAGGACCACCTGTGTGTGACTTGTCAATTGGCCATATCAAGAGTCAGGTCTGAGTCACTCACCAGATTGTTGAACAGAGTTTCAGCAGCTGGGGACTGCTGAGCAGAGGTTCAGGAACTTGGGCTTGCAAGTGCCAAGCAAGTAGACTTGATCGTGGCCACAGAGGGAAAAGCGAAGCGAAAGTGAAATCACGCTCCATCCTGGCTATAGCAGACTTCCCAGTTTATGGGACCTTTCAGGGACATTGGGGTGCCTGAGCCAGACCCCATTAGTTGTGCATGATCCAAACAGCCCACCAGGGATTTCAAAGGAAAAAAATGCTTTTCTCCACCAATTGGACCAAAGCAGTTTTTGAGGGTACCTGAAGACTTTCCACAAAGTCAGTGTGGATGACCTGATGCTTTCAATTGCACAGTCTACCAGAGAACAAGAAATCGACAAAGGAATAAGAGGTTCCCATACAGACAAATCAGAGTGTTGGCCAGAGATAAGGTGGAAAGAATTCACCAGAAACAATAGAAAACAAGAAAGGCAGATTTATTGAAGTACGTTGTTGAGAGGAGTAGTGGACCAGACAGGAGAGTTAGTTTGGGCTGAGAGAGGGTCTCAAGGCCCCTTTTACACTATGGGGACTAGTGATTGGCTGGAATATTCAGCCTTGGGCATGTCCTGCCTCATGATCTGGATTATTTGCATAATGGTCTGGTTCTCATTACAGCTCCATTCATTCAAGCTCCCCAAACTTGCTTGTTGGGTAAGGAGTGGGGGTTTAGTTTTCAGTCTTATTAAATAATACCCTAACACTGGAATGCCCAAGATTCAGTCAGACATATAACAGTCTCACATAAAATTTTTTAAAAATCTCAAACATCACCTTCTACCTCTGTCCTCTCCACTCCCCTGACTTCTTGGGGCTTCCGGGTCTCTGTGATATGAAGTATAGATCAATCTGACCATAGGGAGACTCAATATTCAGGAAAATGAGTAAATCAGGCTATTTTTCACCTTCCACACAACAGATAGCCTGGACCTTTAAGTGCTGTTTTCCGTCATTTGGACCATCGAGCGAACAGACAGGCCTTGCGTTTGCAACAGTGCATTAGTTGTGTGGCTATGGGTACATAACAATGTGAAGGGGGCTAGGCAGTGGGACTTGCTGCTCTGCCTCTCTCAGTGTTGGAGTCTCTCTTGCTCTGTCTGCTTGCCTGTGTGTGTGGTCCCCTGTCTCAGCATTAAAGGGCTGCAAAATATCCCAAAGGCTCCAAATTCTCTTCTTGTCTGCTAGAACTGACAATGAACCTGCCCGGCCTGGGATGGCTGCACAACACCTACTGAAGTCAGTTATTTATATTTGTCAGTCTCTGTTGTGGCTGGTTGGTACCAGTACTCAGACAGACTGCATCACCCTCACAGTTTTGCTCCATTGTCATCAGTTATAAATTCTCAATGCCCTCTTCTCTTACAGTGGACATCGGCCCCTGGCACTACTACCCCCCATTTAAATAGAACCTGCACATTCCTCCTGCCTTGCAGGTGTTTGAGCAACTCTAGTGGAGGATTTACTTCATATGGATCTTGTATTCTGAAAACATCTGCCAAACAAGCTCCAAACTCTTCAAACTTGGCTACCAAAACATCCTTGCCTGTGTAACACAGGGAAACCCAGAATCAGAGATTGAGCTAAAACCATAAAAAGATTTTAATTTCCCACATTTAGTATTAAAATGCATATGAACTTGGCTTTCTAGTCCTTTATTTATTATAGACAATGATCTTGTAAATGTGTTACCATCAGGGTAAATCCTATAGTCCTTGTCCCATACAAAGATACCCTGGAGTTCAAAGAGATTGCCTAATTTGACTAGCTACCAAAGCCAGGTATGGGAACAAACCTCAAGCACAAGTCATTCCAAAGTCCCTGCTTTCTGCTGGGAACTTCACTTAAGCAGGGCTGAATTTCAGAAAGACTGCGGTATAGGTATAGAAAGTCATCGGGGAAGTACACATGCACATAAACACATGTGTTTATCTGGGACTTTAGATAAATGATATTTGTTTTGAAAAAGCCTTTTAGAAGAGATAAAGAGAATTGATTTGAATAAAATGTAACTATAGACTTTAAGGATACTTAAAGGACAATTCATTTTCTAAATAGATAGCATATTTGCTTCAATGCTGTCTCCAGTTGACCTGACATAGCAATGAAGTCCCCATTTTTTTTTTTTTTAAATAACTAGAGTTGACTATGTGAAGCTTATCTCAGGGGGAAGCTTCTCTAAGGGAAATCATGTTCACTAACCCTCTTGGATACCACTCAGCATTCCTGTACAGCACATCCTTACAAAGGTGTGAAATAATTAAAAGCAGGGAGACTGGTAGGTGTTTAAAACTGACCCTCTCCATGCAAAATCCCTAGAGAACAGATACCTGGCAAATATTGTTGACCTCTGAGGAAATGGAAGTGAAAGAAATATTCAGAAATGACAAAATCACAATTCCTTTCTGGTAAACGTGTGAATCAGTCCAATTTCTTAGTTTGGTGTAATCCAGTTGTTTATCTTTTCCTTCACTTTCTTTGGTGTATGTGTCTTTAAAGATGTTACTGAAATGTATGCCATGTAGTGTTTTGCCTATATTTTCTTTATATATTTTATGGTCTAAGGTCTTACATTCAGGTCTTTTATCCACCTTGAGTTGGTTTTTGTGCATGGAGTGAGGTAATAGTCCAGCTTCAGTCTTTCCTATACAAAGAAAACTGTAAGACACTGTTAAAAGAAATAGAAGACACAAATAAATGGAAAGATATCCCTTGCTCATTGGATTGGAAGAATTAACATTATCAAAATGGTTATCCTACCAAAAGGAATTTACAGATTCAATGCTATTCTGATAAAAATTTCAATGACTTTCTTCAAAGAAACAGAAAAAAATATTGATGAAATTCATATGGAGCCACAAAAATCCTTGACTAGTCAAAACTCTTCTAACTAAAAAGGAGGTTGGAGGTATCACACTCCCTGATTTCAAACTATAGCACAAAGCTATACTAATTAAAACAGAATGGTACTAGAACAAAAACAGACACAGAGGCCATTGGAATTGAATAGAAAACCCAGAAATAAACCCATGTATTTATGGACAACTAATGTTTGACAAAGGATCAAAGAATATACAGTGGGACAAAGAGAGTTTGTTTAATAAGTGGTGCTTCTTTTCTTATGGAGGAACTCCTTTCAACATTTCTGTAGGGCAGGTCTAATGGTGATAAGCTCCCTTAGCTTCTATTTGTCTGGAAAAGTCTTTATTTCACCTTCATATTTAATTTTTCAGGATAGATATTCTTGGCTGGCAGTTGTTGTCTTTTAGAATTGTGAACAATTTCATTCCACTCTCTTCTTGCCTGGAGAGTGAGTTGGGTGAAATTTAATGAAAGTCTAATTGGGATGCCTTTGTAAATTATTTTCTTTTTCCTGGCTTCTTGTAAAAATTTTTCTTTATCTTTGATGTTTTATCATTTAACTATGATGTGCAGGTCATTTTGCATTTAGAAATTTTGGTGTTCTCTCTGCTTCCTGGATATCCATGTTTAATTCATTCTTTGGGTTTAGGAAATTCTCAGCTATTTTTTTTTAATAGGATCTCTTCTCCTTCCAGAATACCCAGTTTCCTTATATTTCCTCTTTTAATTAAGTTTTATATTCCTCATAGCATTTCCTCATTTTTCCTATCTCTTATTTCCTTTTTTCAAAAAGATTTATTTATTTATTCATATAATGCTGGGGCATGGGCCAGAGGCATGGGGCGGTGAGAGGGTTCACCAGAGACAGAGTGGGGAGCAGAATAGGCAGATCAAGGGAAATACACTGCTGAGGGAAGCAGTGGGCGAGGCAGGAGAGGTCTGCCACGCCATGTGGGAATGTCCCCAGCCGGGTGTCAAACTCTTGTCGCTGCTGCCGACAGCCCCACAGAGCAGTGCTTAACCGCTGTGCCACCAGGGAGGATCTTATTTCTCTTTTTCTAATTGGGTTATTTGTACATTTGAGTCTTCTTTTTCTAGTTTTGAAATTCTTTCTTCTATTAAAAGCATTTTCTGTATTTGTCTTCATTTCACTAATTGTATTTTTTTGATGTTCTTTTATTTTCAGTTTCTGATCGAGAACTTTATTTGTTCCTGGTTCTCCTTTCTAAGAATTTGCACCTGCCTATCTGCCTTTGTCTGATTGTCCAGTATATCATTTTGCATTTTTAATATTGTTGTTTAAAAGTCTTTGTCTGTTAGCTCCTCTATTTCTGTATCTTTTATATATGTCCCAGGACTTCGTTCTCTTTATTTTGCTTTTCCACCTTGTGTTCAGATGCTCTTTGTTTCCTAGACATATGTGTTGCCTTCTGTGTTTGGGGAAGGGGTGAGTTTGAGGCACTAAAAGTTTAGTTTTGTTTGTTTCTTTTTTAGATTACCTCAGCATGAGGTGTGGGCAGGAGGGAAGTCTTGGACTTCAATATTTGATCCTTGTTTTGTTGAGGAGTAAGGTTGGTCACTTCTGCTTTCTCTCCTGACTGCCTACAGAAAGTTCTGTTCAGGAATTCTGTTGTCCTAACTTCCCTCCCCACCTTCTTGCCATTCCTTTCTGCAGCAAATTGTGACCTGTGAAGCTTAAGTCTCCTCCTGAGGGGGCTAGCACTATTCCACCAGGTTTATTCTCCAGGACTCAGTTGGACCTGGCAGGGAGGAGGTGCTCAAGTAGGCTGTATGCTCCATTGCCTTGCTATGGCCATAGTCAATGGCTGCCACAGCAGCCTCCACCACTGCTGCCCTACCTCCAAAGGATCCAGGCTGCAGACTCTGTGTGCCTGTTAGATACTTTCCAAGGAATGAGTGAGTTCTCTCACCAGTCATTTTCTCTGCTATTGGGTGCACAATGAGGCCTGGTCTGCCTCCCCCTGGGGACTCTTTGATATCTTAACTTCTGGGAGAGGGTAGGTGGAGAGCTTTGCTTTCCTGCTCTGGTGGTGGAGTTCCCAATTTCCCAGATCAGATCCAAACTTATATATTACTACATCCCCTTTTTCAAAAGTCCCATCATGAAAATTTACAGTGCCCTAGATTGTCCTGTCGCAATGTGGTTAGCTGAACCCCAGGTTGTTCTGCTGGCTTAGGTATATACCTCCCCTCCACAGTCCACTTTAATTCTTCCTTGATTTTTCCTGCAGCAAATCACAGACCTCAGTGTGAGTCCTCTGTGGTAAAATCCTCTGTAAGGGAGCTCTGATACTTTCTATTATTTTTTATAGTTGTTTTTAGGGAAAAGGGTGATATCAACACTTTTATTCCACCATGATGTGGGTCTCTCTGGAATTATTAATTTAAAGAGAGATCGGATACTGGCTCCAGAAAAGCTATTCTTCCCTCTAGGGAATGCAGGCACGATTAAGTTGAAGTTCTCAAATATAGTCTCCTCAATTATCCAATGACAAGTGTCATTGTAAGACTCAAACTGGGGGAGGTGGTTACATAAAAACAAAGATATAGATTAGAGTAACGCAGCCAATCAAAGAACACCAGCAACTTCTCAGGCTGGAAGAGGAGGGAGGATCCTCCTCAAGAGCCTTCAGAGGGAGCAAGAGTCCACTGATAACTTGATTCTGGACTTTTAGTACTCAGAATGATAAAAGTTTGTTGTTTCAAGTCATCAAGTCTGTACAAATTTCTTATAGCAGCATAGGAATCTAATATAGTGGGATCTGAGAAACTTGATAAGTCAACAATAAAAAGAATCGTGGAATATTTTTTATGATTCCTAGGTGACAGACACCACATTCTGTTCATGTATATGAATTAATTACACCCTTGTAACACCACGAGGTGCCATCATTACCTCACCCACAGAAATCTAAGGCACAAACTGTCCCCAAGTTACAAGTGGGGAGAACCAGGATTCAAACCTAGGTGTCTGAGAGCTTACACCCTGTCTCATACTGCTTCTCTGATGCCCATTTTTGGCTCAGGCTACTAAACAAAATAAGCTTGTCATTTAACATCACTGGTGCTGACTGTAGAAGAAACAGATTTTGGAGGGACAAAATTAAATTCATTTTGAACATAAATGCAAATAATATGATGCAAGGAATCTATAAATCTGGAGCTCCAGTGGGCAGTTCTGGCCTAGACCTGTCTGTGTAAATCATGTACATGAACCAATGTGAGCTCAACTAAGGCTTCCAGGAGCTAGAGAACAACTGGGAGGATGGAGCCCCAGTGCTCAGTGACTAAGGAGTTAGAAGGGAGTAGTTTGGTGGAAGGAAATCAAAGAGTGTGGTCCAACAACCATGCAAAAGGGAGTCTGTGTTTGTTTTATTGTTTCATGAGAGAAATACCAACTGGTTTATATGCTGGAGAGAAAGACCAGCAAAGAGAAAGATGAAGGAGAAGGAGGAAAGAGTTGTTGGATCATGTCTTTGAGGAAGCCGACTCACTGACATGAGCCTCGGAAGGGCCAGCAGTATTGCTGAATCCCCTGCACCAATGGGCAGGCTGACAAGTGGTGGGGGAAGGGATGAGAGTAAAGTGAGTAATGGTTAATAGGCGGGAAGCATGGCATTGCAAAGAATTTGCAGTTATTGGAAATGGTGATATCAAACTATTGATTATGAAAATGAGTAAATCAAGAAAAACAAAATAAATATTTATTTTATTTTATTTATAAAAATAGAAATTATTGGAAGTGAGAAGGTCAAAGTCAATCATACTGAGTGGATTCGCCATGTGGATGCCAAAATCCCTAAGGAATGGGATAGGGTTAGGGGAAAAAGGGAAGCAAGGGAACAAGTCCTACTATTATCAGGGTTTTCAGGGAAATGGGAGTGACGCTTAGGACTGATTCTGCTCATCTCTTCAGGAAAGGAGGAGGGGAAAATGTTGATTCTGGATGGCGTGCGGTTATGAGCGGATGTTTTTTCCTGCAGGTCTTTGTCCTGAGGTGCTCAGGGGTGGTACAGTCTTCCCTTTACAGATGACTGTAGTTCCAAGCAATGGGATTTATTGTTTAACTAACCCCTATGTTCTGACTGTCTCTGCTGTCCAGCAGCATGGAGTGCTGCTGGGACAGGAGGCAATCAGTCATGCAGTAGATTGTTTCTGCAAGAGCCACGCCCAAGGGAAGGCATCCCACAAGGGAAGGTTTTACAATGAGATATTGCCTGGTCTATGGCTTTGGGTATCTGAAGGTATTTACTAGGTAATAGAGTACTGCAAACAAAAGCAAGACACAAACTCCTAGAATGCCCAGGGGGCCGTGATCGACAGTAATTTTAACACCACCAGAGCACACGTTGGGGGGGCATTCAGGGCATCAAGTTGGACAGAGGACACCTCTCATATAGCCAAGAACAAAGCAATAAGATTTTGTGTACACACACACACACACACACACACACACACACACACACACACACACACAATTTTCCTCATTGTGGTATCATTTCATGTCTGAGACCAAAAGGGAAAATGGTTTATCCTTCACCTACACCTGACAGGAACCTGGTATAAATTAAGAATCGTGTATAGATCTCTGGACTGAAAGTTTGGGTCCCCAAAATTCACATGTTGAAATTTTAATCCCTGGACTGGTGGTATTAGGAGGCAGACACTTTAGGGAGTAATTAAGTTTAGATGAGGTCATAACTCTGGGGCCTTTATGATGGGATTAATGTCCTTACAAGAGATACCAGAACTTGCCTCCTCTCTTCCACCCCTCCAGGACACACCCAGAGACATTGCCATTGGCAAACTTTGAAGAAATACCTCCTTGACACGAATCTGCCTGTACTTTGACCTTGAATCTCCAAACTGTGAGAAATTAAATGTCTGTTTACTCCTTGTTTAAGTCTCCCAGTCTATGGAATTGTCTTATAGCAGCCTGAACTGATTAAGACATGTACTTCATAAACTATAAAATGTTATGTATATATTGGTTATTATTGGCTGGATGTTTGGGCCATTTCCAGCTTATAAATATTATGTTATGAAGATCTCTATGAAAACAGATTTGAGTTATTTCTGAAGTTTGTTTCACAAGATATGTGATTTCTTTATGGTTATGTTTTAGCTCATATTTCATAGCTCTGTTTTCCTAGGTTGTCTGAATTAATGCCAAGTTACAGTTTCATTGACAGATTTGTCTTATTTTTACTATAAAAGCCCTCAAAGAAAATGTTTTGTGGTTTTGTTTTTTTTTTTTAACCTGTAATACAAGTTTGTAGAATAAGAGAATATTTTGATTTGGCTGGGCTTTCTCTAAAGCTTGCTGTTAAAAATGCATTTGAATGAATATATCCAATATTTATAATCCTTTTACACTGATTGGCATTATGCCTTTCTAGTTATGTAACTCTGAGCACATCACTTAAATCCCAGTCTCTTCACCTGGATAAGTGGAAGGAAATATCTACTTTTGGGCACTGGTGTTTTGAGGAGCTCTTCAAGGAGATATTTTGTAAAGATTTTTACATGGTCATTTGGTCCATAACAATACTACCATTACTATTTGTTGAGGTTTTAGCTGGAACCATATTAGATTACCATTTTTAAAAATAAAGTTTAGTTTGTTTTTGTTCTCCTAACAATTAAGTCACTACTTTCACCACAATTCATCTCCCCTTCTCTTTGGTTAAATTGCCCTTGGCTACATACAGACTTTCTGCAAGTATCCTTGGGCAATTGAGTAAAGAATCAGTTTTCAAACCCTGAAGTCCCTCCCGAGAACTGATCTGACAGAAAGTCTTCTGCCCACACCTTATTCCCTGGGTCCGCTCACAAGTGACATTTATCAATTTAAAAAGAATTGTATGCCCCATGTCCTGAGTCCTCCAGAGCACCAACTGCAGGGCAACTCAAGACTCTAAGAGCAGAAATCCTGCTTTGATCAGGACAGTAAACTCTCCAAATCCACTTAAAATAAGGACTATCTTTGCCTTTTATATTCAATACTCATTGATCAACATTTGAAATACATACACTTGTAATAATTATATGGATAACTCAATACAGAGGACATTTTAAAAATACATTTATGACTATCAAAACTTAAAATTAAATTTTAATTATAAACATTCTGAATACTAAAGAGTTTGTGATTTTTGTCTTCATTTTGATAATTGTATCAAATCATTTGTGAATGTGATGTATTGTTACATCTAAAGAGCAATGAAACAATTCAAATTTAAATGTTAGTGATCACATATGGATGCAAATTACATCCTTTGTGATAGTTTAAACTTTAAGAAAAACATACACATCAACATAAAAATGCATAAGGGAGATTCATGAATTTTCAGCATTCATTTTGAGGTTAAAGAAATGGAAGGACCAGTGTCCCTGGGAAGTGGAAAGAAGGTGGGGGCAGGAGGGCAAAGGTGTCCTTTCCTCATTCCTCCATGATGTGTCCTGCCAGAGGCCCCTACCAACTTGAGAGGAAGACTCCAGGGAGTCCAGCAATGGCATGATTGGAGCTGGTCTCCCAGGTAGGTCCAGGGAGGCTGTGAGGAGTGGAATGTGCCCAGGCCCTGCTCCCAAAATTGTATGGGCAGAGCAGGGAGAGTTCTGGATTTTGTGTAGAGCATTAAGCAGATCAACCCCTTTGTACTTAAATAGTAATGCAAGTCAGGATGACAGAGACAAATGTTGGTCATTTGCATAAAGGATGATTCATCAACAAGAATAAAATACTTATGAAAACTAGTGGATATCTCCTTCCAGAGAAACAAGCACCCTGTCCCTGTTCAGTCAGGACCCATAATCCTTGCCAGCCCAGGGACGTTTTCTCACTCTCAATTTTTTTTAACCCTTATACCCAACTTCTTCCTGTGAGTGTCTTATCTTTTTCCAACTAGAAATACTCTGAAGTTCTTCCCATTCATTAACAGACCGACAAAATAGTCCTTTAGCTCCCATCTCTCCACACATCAGCTATCTTATATCTTCTTTCCAGTTCACCAAACATCTAGAAAAACTTGGATATGGGACAGACTTCACCATCACTGTTCTAAAACAAGCTCCCAGCTCACAGTCCTACACCCATTCTGGAAGGGAAACTGCGATGTCAGTCACCTGGACCTCAGCACTCTCCCGCCACTGCAGCTAGCAGACTCAAATTCCTGCACTGGAGTTTAATGCAAGGTTTGTGGTCTCATCTCACTACAAAACGGCCATTCTCTTAGTCACCATCTTATTTTGGGGGCCATACACAGTGCCTAAAAAAAGTCAGTCCTGTGATATCAACTAAACGAATATAGATGAATAACTGTATATGTGCCAGATCTCTTTATTGAAATTTTTCTTCCCTTGGTTTCCCTAATAGTCCCCTCTGGATTTTTTATTTCTGTTTCTTCTCTGGTTCCCTTAGTAGACTCTCTCTTATCTGTGTCCAAGGGCTTGTCCTTGACCTCCTTCCACCTGTGCAGGGAGCAACTGGCACAGTGTTACCCACAAGCACTTTAGAATCAGATAGAGCCTGGTTCAAATCTCAGCTCCCACATGCACCAGTGTTGAAACTTAGCTGGTTGTTGAACCACTATGAAATGATTCCCTTTTAGAAATATGAAGGGAATACCACCTACTGCAAAGACCAGGCCAAGAAAATGAACTTTAAAATGATTGAAGGTGCTTAGTGCAGCGTGAGCAGGTCGTGATGTCTCAATACGTGGTGATGATAATGACGACAATGATGGCAATGGTGACAAAACATCTCTAGATGGTCTCAGACACTCCCAACACTCTAGTTACTACCTGTAGTTTGATAGCAATCAAATGTAAACATTTAGTCAGACTAAACATTTAGTCTCATCTCTGCTGAACTGAAGGCCTGCATTCAAAGTTTCTAATGTGGAATTTATAGCTTTTCTCCTTAAACACTCTACTTCCTACATTGTCATTCTCAGTAATAATTCACCATCTATCCAATTCATTGCCAGAGTAGGCAATCAGGAAAAACAAACTAAAAGCAGAAAGCTGATTTATTTCACTTATTGATGGATTGAAAAAACTTGTAAAAAAAAAGACACTTTTATACACAATTGGAGAAATTTTCCTATGGACCAGATATTAGATTATATTTCTGAGTTTTGTCAATTTCCTTGTGAATGGTGGTAATATAGTGGTCATATAGGTAGTATAGTCGTCCCTGTTCTTAGAAGAAATATTTAGGGATGAAGTCTTTAGGGATGGAGTGTCTTGATGTCTGCAAAATGTACTTATAAATGGTTCAGGGGAAAAAAAGGTATACACATACATAGATGTGTACACGGCAAGCATGGCAAATGCTAAAAAAATATTGAACATGGGTGATGAATGTGTGAGTTCATAATAGCGTACTTTCAGCTTTCCTGTACATTTTAAAATTTTCTTTTTTATTTAATAAGTTATCTAAATAGCTTATTTTCTTATATTATTGTTAATTTTTGGACATTTGCCTTCTCCTGTCAGGTGTAGTCCCCAGAGTTCTCCCACCACCACAGCACCCGTGACCCATCTCCATCCCTTGTGCTCCTTCCTCCCCTGGTTTGGTGTCCCTCCCTGCCCCTGCTGTATGCCCCAGATCTATGATCACCTTGCCAGTTTTGCCTTTCTCCTGACCCTTTATTTGGTTTCTTTTTATTTAATGATGTTCTATTGCAGTGCCGTTGGTTTACATTATTGTTAGCACTTTGGAAGCACAAGTTCTCTGCATTCAGTTATCGTTTTGATAGCGCACCCACCATGATGGCACCTCCATTTCCCACATAGTCCCTTGTGCTCTCTCCCAACCCTGTTCTCATCCCTTCCCCTACTTCTGGATGCCTCAGTTCTGTGGTCAGTTTTCAAAGGATGGTTTTAAAATTTGTCTTTGTCTGAACCTTTGTTTGGTTTCTGGTATTCCACACATAAGTAACACCATTTGGTATTTATCTTTCCCCTTCTGGCTTATTTTGAAATTTTTTATAATAAAAAGAAAAATAAAAATTTTGACAGGAATACCACCGCTGTGGTTGGGATATGACTCCAGTGGACTGGGAATTGTTTCCTAAGGATCATATTTGCATTTTTGGCAGCCGCATTACATCTTACTGACCTGTTCCGAGCTACACCCTACTTTTTACACCTGCTATTCTAGAACCCTGCTTGCTCCAGCCTGCGCAAGGGCAGAGTTGTGGCACTTTAGTCCACTAACAGGACTTCCCTTTGACTGGTTTAACTGTCCTCCCAATTTTGTATTATATGTATTTTTATACAATTTAAATTTACTTATTTACATCCAAATAATTGAGAAAAGAAGTTGAGAAGGTCAGATTTGAAGCAAACCCTTTGCATTGTCTTGGAAACTGTTCTCCTTTGAGGCCAAAAATCATTACTTGTTTTGCCACCAATGCACCTCTCCCTCCCTCCTCCCCTCTCTTTCCCTTTCCCTCCTCCTTTCCTCCTCTTTCCTCCTCCTCCTCCCCCTTCCTTTTCTTCCCTCCCTCTCTTCATTCCTCCCTTCCTCCTTCTCTCTCCAGAATTTCAGTATTAATGCTCTTCTTCAGTCTCATGGCACCAATGTGGAGTACTGGGGTTCCCTAGAGTCCCCTTAAAGAAGGTCACTGCTGTCATGTACAGGTGTCTCAGTCCTTAGACCCACATGAGGAGATTTGACCTGACCTGCAGCTGTTCTATTTGTGTTGCAGATTCAAAAGTCTACAGGTAATGGACAAGGGTGGCAGGCAGGAGATCCTGAGAAATGGAGATACCCACCTGGAGTCAGCTGTCAGGAATTTGCCATTCAGGAATAACGGTCCAACACTACCAACTGTAAGTTGTTTTTTTTTTTAAAGCAAAATATGTAGATATTTCAATTTTTAGTTCCCACTTTAGTTTGGAGAGTCTACGCAGGCCAAACAAACACATCAATGGGGTGTGCTGACAGCAGTCACCTGGATGCAGGTGGTGTTGCTGTTGGCATCATGCCAGGGTTAGCAAGTCCTCCTTGACCTGGGTCCAGAGTTGTTTTGTTGTTGTTGTCGTCATCATTATGTGGTTTTTTAGTCTGTGTGTTTTTGCCACTTCATCAAAAGAGCATCACCGATAACACAAGCCCAGGCCTGCTTCATTCATCCTTATTTTATCTGAGTTATTCTTGTTGTCTTTAGGAATTTCCACCACCTTCAGCACGCTTTACCTCTTAGCCTCCCTGATGTTAGTCTTATAACCTCATGTTTCTCTGTATTTCCTGGAGAGCCTGGTGCCATTTTTTAAACTTTCATTCATGTGTTATTCAATTCTGAGCTCACTAGAGATAACTTGGGCTTGTTTTCTTTGGTGTGAACCCTGTCCCTGACCTTTGAGGCAATTCAATTTTTTAAAAAATCATCATGCTAAGAGCACCCACCATGAGCTCTGCTTTCTTAACACATTTTAAGTGCACAATAAAATATTATTCACTATAACCATGTACTGTACAGCAGATCACTAGAGCTTATACATCCTACATAACAAACTTTTTGCACATTGAACAGCAACCCCCATTTCTTCCTTCCACCACTCTACTCTCTGTTTTCATCAAATTGACTGTTTTGGATTCCTCATATAAGTGCAGTATTTTTCACTTTGTGACTGACTTATTTCACTTAGCATAATGTCCTTCCCATTTTAAGTGATTCTGATTCATGCTCTAATCAATGGGGCACGAGTAGGAACTGGCATTCTAATTAAAACTTCAGGACAGCCCCTCCGTTCATCTGCTTTCTGTTCCTAAATTGGGTTATCTGCTATTATTTATACTTGAACTCAGTTCCATCACCTGAAATTTGATGAACGCCCTCTGGAATTCAGCAGTGACCTGGACCTGCCCTCGCATGTTTAACCCTTTGCACTTGAGGCTTTTTTCTTGTGGGTGAACCAGCCACTCAAGATTATTTCAGCTATATTAGGGAAGCGTTTTACAGGTACTTTGAAATCATGTTATACTCAAACAAACGTATACAAATAATAAAATTTCACCAATTTATTTATTTTTACATTGAATACAACAAAATCTGTTAAATATTACACTCTGTAATTAGTTTTTGTGTGGTATTTAGTCAAACAATCCCCAAGATGCAGCCTCGGTTTGTCAGGACACGTATCACAATGCTAAGCTGAGATTAACTAATCTAAGAATTGGCTAAGGATGCAGGCCGAGCCTGGTCCATGAAAGTAATTGCGATAAGAATATCTTATCACACATCAGAAATAAACATACTGACTTCCAAACAAATTGGGTGCCCTAGCTGTGCCACTTGAGTGGACGCATTAAACCGCCGGGGCCATAGCAGCACCGCTCTAGTGGACACATTACACCGTGGGCGCCAGAGCAGTGCCGCTCAAGTGCAAAGGGTTAAACTTTGCTCTCTCTGATAGACTTTGTTTTCACTTGTTTCTTTAGTGGCCAATGTCTTTGGAAGGCACTCCATAAGTAATCAGGCCTTGACCCATCCCCAACTTGCACCTGGAAAGATAGATTCCATCTCTCTCCTCTGTCCTGCCTGAAAAGAAGACAAGAAGGACTCACATTATGCATCTCTCAGTGACATTCCCCAAATGGTACAGGAAGAATAGACACTCAATAAGTATGTACAATGTGCTAGGCACACTGCCCAAGTGCTTTACCTAGATTATCCCACTTAATCCCAAACTCAGTTTTATAACAGAAGAACCATCATAATTTATGTATGGAAGAGGAAATTGAGACATAGGGAAATGTTGACATTTGCCCAAGGTCATATGGAAAGGAAAACTGCTGACAGTTTGGTTCCAGAACTCATGCCCATAGCATCTGTACCATTTTCTCTCACTGACAAGGTATAATATAACCAAGAGATCATGACACCAACCTAGAGACCAACACAAACACTTGAAACTTGACTCTATGCCCTGAAATTAAGTCCAAATTCTTGCATGTTTGTGCACATATGCACACTTCTTAAAATATTCGCTAATATCCAATAATAATTCTCCATATTGAGGCCATGGAAAAAGAGTTCAGAAAAGAAAGCAACAATGGCCCTTAAGTCTGATTTTCTTAAGACAATGTTTTTAAAGTTTTAAGTTCACAGTAAAATTGAGAGAAAGTTACAGAAAATTTCTATGTCTCATATGCTTAGTGCCTCCCATTATCAACATCTCCTATCAATTGTGCATTTGTTACAATTAGTGAACTTAGATTGACAGTTCTTTACCACCCAAAGTCTATAGTTTACTTTATGATTCACTCTTGGAGTTTGTGCATTCTATGGGTTTAGATGAAAGCATGATGGCATTTATACATCATTATGATTATCCATTATTATGGTATTATGTAGACAGTATTTTCATAACCTATATATCCTCTATGCTCTACTTATTTAATCCTCCTCCCACCACCCAAACCCTAGTAACCATTGATCTTTTTAGTTTTGCTTTTTTCAGAATGTCATGTAGTTGGAATGATGTAATACATAGACTTTTCAGATTGCCTTCTTTTACTTAACAATATGCTGTTAAGGTTCCTCCTTGTCTTTTCATGGCTTAACAGTTCATTTCCTTTTATTGCTAAATAAAATTTAACTATCTGAATGTACCAGAGTTTATCCATTTACCTACCACAGTTTGTTTATGCATGCATCTATATCGTTCATTTTAGTTTAGTTACATCAAAGTGTAGTAACTATATGTAATACACATATGTATACAAATTTTGCATGGACATAAATTTTCAGTTCCTTTGGGGTAAATATTAAGGAGAATAATTACTAAATCATATAGTAAAGGTATATGTAGTTTGGTAAGAAACTGCCAAACTGTCTTTCAAAGTGGTTGTACCATATTACATTTTTACCATCAACAAATGAGAGTTCTTGTAGCTCCTCTTCCTCAACAAAATTTGGAGTTTTCAGTGTTCGAGATTCTGTCCATCCTAATAGCTGTGTAGTGCAATCTCATTGTTTGAATTTTCTTTTCCAAGATGATCTATGATGTGGAACACCTTTTAATATGCTTGTCATCTGTATATCTTTGATGAGGTGTCTGTTAAGGTTTTTGACCCATTACTTAACCAGATTGTTTATATTTTCTTGGCTAATAAGACTTATTTGTATATTTTAAAAAGCAGTCCTTTATCAGTTGTGTCCTTTGCCAATATATTCTTATAGTTTGTGGTTTGTCTTCTCTTTTTCTTGATCTTGTCTTTCACAGAATAGAAGCTTTTCATTTTAATGAAGTCTAGTTTATCAGTTATTTCTTTCATGGATTGTGTCTTTGGTGTTTTGTCTAAAAGTAATTGCCATAACCAACAAATGTCATCTAGATTCTCTCCTGTGTTCTCTTTTAAAAGTTGCACAGTTTACATTTAAGAACTCAGTATATGATTCATTTTGAGTTAATTTTTGTGATGAGTATAAGGTCTGTAACTAGATTCAGTTTTTTTTGCACATTTAGCATCATTTTTTAAAATACTGTCTTTGCTTCATTTATTGCCTTTAGTTCTTTGTCAAAAATCTGTTAACTATATGAATCTACTTTTGAGATTTCTGTTCTGTTCCGTTGAATATTGTCTGCTCTTTTGGCGAATACCCCTCTGCCTTGATTACTGGAGTTTTGTAATAACAGCCGACATCAGGCAATATCAGTCCTCCAACTTCATTCTTTTTCAACATAGTATTGGATACAATAAGTCTTTCACCTCTCCACATAAATTTTAGGATCTGTTCATTCATATTCATTCTAGAATTTTGATTGGAATTTCATTGAATCTATAGAACAAGATGGGAAGAAATGAAAACATTACCGAGTCTTCCTTCAATCAATGTGAAAATTTCTGTTTATTTAGTTCATCAAAATGTTATATTATTACTCATGTAGACATTGTACATATTTTTCTTGGGCTTGTATCTGTTTCATTGTGGGATGTTAATTTTAACAGTATTGTGTTTTTAATTTCAAATCTTACTTGTTCATTCTTGGTAAACCATTGTTTGTATATCAAACTCATGTCCTTCAATCTTGCTATAATTACTTATTTATTCCGAGAGATTTTTAGCATATCATTTACAATTTTCTACATAAATGATTACATCATCTGAGAACAAAGTTTTTTTTCTCATCTCTTTATCTTCTTACTTGTGTATCTTATTGTATAAAATAGAACTTCTAGAATGATGTCATGAAAGAGTGGTGAGAAGGGACATCCTTGTTTTCGTGGGAAAGTTTTGAGTTTTCCATTTTAAGTATGATGCTATTATGGTTTTTGTAAATATTCTTTATCAAGTTCACAAGATTCCCCTAAGAGTTTTATCATGAATAGTAAAGTCTGATTTATTTTATAAATATTGATTATCTTTCTCATGCCGGACTGTGTGCTGAAAGTGGCAAGTGCAGCAGTCAAAAATCAGACTGCTCTGTCCTTGTTTTCATAGAGCTTTCTTCCTTGTGCATTGGTTAAAACATTATTAAATTCCCTTTGGGCCTCCCCGGTGGCACAGCGGTTGAGCGCTGCGCTGTGGAGCTGTCGGCAGCGGTGACACGAGTTCGACGCCCAGCCGGGGAGAATCCCACATGGTGGGGCAGACCTCTCCTGCCTCACCCGCTGCTCCCCTCAGCAGTGTACTTCTGATCTGCCTGTTCTGCTCCCCGCTCTGTCTCTGGTGAACCCTCTCGCCGCCCCACGCCTCTGGCCTGTACCCCAGCTTGTATGTATAAATAAAATAAAACCTTAAAAAAAAAAATTCCCTTCTCACACATACTTGCATATACTAAACACTCTGGTCACAGCAAGGCAGAAGGACTGTCTTTATGCTAGTTCCATGGGATTCCTAACAGGTAGCTCTGTTTTCACAGTTCTTATTGATAATTTTAAGAATCTCTTGTCCAACAGCAAGATTACATAATTTTTCTCTTTGGGTCTCACTTTTATGACACAATTATCTTAATTGTGCAACTGTGCAACTGTGTGAAGAGGAATTCTTTTCCATGAATTCCATTTCATTTATTTCCAACCTTGACACATGAGCACACATTGTTAATTTCCTGGTACATTATTAATGCAATGGTTACAATATAGTTTCCCAGTAAGTAACTCCTGTCTGTTTGCCTAGAGACCACTTTTACCTATAATAGTCACACTTTAACACAAATATGAGGCTTCAATGTCCTTCATAAGCTTGACTGAAATTAGATTTAATGTCTTTATTACCTGCAGTTGGATGGACTCAAGTAAGTAGAGAATGACAGCTTCTTCCCTGAATCAATTCATTCCAATATTTTCATTGTTGACTATCTGCCATGGAAACTGTTTTAATAATAAAATGTTTTAAAAATCTTTAAAAACGGGCCTCCCCGGTGGCGCAGCGGTTAAGCGCTGCGCTGTGGAGCTGTCGGCAGCGGCGACGCGAGTTCGATGCCCGGCCGGGGAGAATCCCACATGGTGCGGCAGACTTCTCCTGCCTCGCCCGCTGCTCCCCTCAGCAGTGTATTTCTGATCTGCCTGTTCTACTTCCCACTCTGTCTCTGGTGAACCCTCTCGCCGCCCCACGCCTCTGGCCTGTACCCCAGCTTGTATGTATAAAAATAAAAAATAAATCTTAAAAAAAAAATCTTTAAAAACACTACCTTCATGGAGTATATTTTCAAGAGAAGAAATTATAAGAATAGAATAAAAAAGATAAAGAAATAAAATATAAAATATAGAGTATGTTGATTAGTGATAAGTGCTGTGATGAAAAGTAGTTCATTAAATGGGGAAAGCTGCTGAGAAGATGACATTTGAGTAAAGATCAGAAGCAGTAAGTGCACCATCTTCTATGGGAGGTATCAGAGGATGAAGGAAGAACAAAAGCAGTGGTGGAACTTGCCAAGCACACTCAAGAATTAACAATGGGGAGCATGTAGGAGATAAGGTCAAGTATGTCAAGGTGTTGTGAGATTAGAAAGGGACTTACAGGCCATTATGAAGACTGTTTTCAATTCATTATGAAGGCATGCCACCTGAGAATTTTACTGTAGAAGAGATATACTGTAACTTACATTTTAAAAGGGTCACTATAATGCTGTACAGAACGTGTAGAGAAAAGAGAAGTGTGGAAGTGGGAGAATATACCTTCTTACCTAATCTTCCAGTAACTTCTTCCATGTTTCCTGCAACAGATCTTTTGAAAGTGGCATAATGCTGGAATCCCACCATCCGGTGGTCTCTCCTGTCAATTAATCTGGGGTTTCAGTACCTGGTTTATTTCTTTCCAGGAGCTTGTACCTACTAATGCTGGGAATATCTGTGCCCAAACAAAGCTGTGAGTAGGTTCTGTATATCACAAGAGAGAGGTCAGCTTGGATGGATAGAGGGAAGAAACTAGCATTTAGATATGTACCTTTTGGAAGCTTGGGCAAGTTCTAGACATTTGATTTATCTTATTTAGTTTAATCATCACAACAACCTATAAAATAAAAATGATTGGAGATTCAGGGTTAACTGTGGGATAGAAATCACACCCTTGCTCTTCTTGGGTCTCTCTGATGTGAGATAAAGAATAACAAATTATTAACTGGATTATAAAAGTTATGAAGCTCCCTTGCAAGGTAATTCAGAGGACACAGTGAGACTTCACAATTCAGTCTCAAATTGAGATGTCAGAAGCTGACAAAATCAAGATTATATATTTGGCGATAGGTTAAATTAATACCTAAGTCACAAGATAAAGATGGAGACACTCCTAAGCATAGAAAATGGGTTCCAAAGGCTTCCTCACCATTATTCATCCCTTGCTTAGCAGTCATGGGCAAAGGCACGGATGAGGAGCAAGACTTTTGTTGGATTACTTGGGGGCAGGTGGGAATGAATGAGTGAGGTCTAGTGGAAGGGACATTCCTGTGTCGCCTTTAACCACTCCGTAAGGGAGATCCACCCTTTTCTTTAAGACACATTTTCATGTGTCTGTGGAAAGAGGAACAGGATTGTATTATTCCCACCCTCCTCCAGATTGCACTGACTACAGGTCTGTGTCTTACTTACTGGCTGATTCTCATGGGTTTTGAGAGACAATGACAGGCTGATATATTCCTCCCATCTTGTGGTGTTTTTATCAGAGATCTCAGGTCGAGAAAGAGAAAGAAGTGGGGATCACAAAGACTCAGGCATTCTAAGCAAGGTCTAGAAGATGGGACATTAGGTCACTGGAGGGTCTAGGGTCTTGGGGGTCACTACTATGGGCTAAGTTGTGTTCCCCCAAATTCATGTGCTGAAGTGCCAACCCCCATATCTCAGAATGTGTCTGTATTTGAAAAATGAGAATTTTAAAGAGGTTATTAAGGTAAAACATTAGTGTGGGCCTTAATCCACCAGCAGATTAGGCTGGCGTCCTTATAGTAAGAGATCAGAACACAGAGGGAGCATCATGTGAGGACCCAGGGAGAGGATGTTTGCCTACACTCCAAGGACAGATGTCTTAGTAAGGACCAATCTTTCTGACACCTTGATCTCAGACGGCTAGTCTCTAAAATTATGTGGTATTTTGTTTGGCAACCTTAGCAGACTAATATGACCATCTTGACAATGATACTGGGTAATTTTGGTTTCTAGGCAGCATTGTGGTTCAAAAGCCCAAAAAGAGATGAAACCACACATCAACATGACTCAGAAATAAGGCTGTGTTTTGAACAGGGTTGTGAATATCTTTGCTACAATTTTGATCTTGTGACCTCATATTTACATTTAATTTCATCAATCCACAATCGAGTGTCCTCTCCTCCTTGTAGAAACTCCTCTCCTCATCAAAATGACTCATTTGGTTCTGCTCACTTTTTAAAAAATATTTTATTTATTTATGCATACAAGAGCTACGGTGTAGACCAGAGGTATGGGGGTGAGAGAGGATTCACTGGAGACAGAGTGGGGAGCAGAATAGGAAGACTAACTGAAGTACACTGCCGAGGGGAGCAGCTGACGAGGCAAGAGAGGTCTGCTGTGCCATGTGCGAAGCTCCCTGGCTAGGGATCAAACTAGTGCTGCAGTAGCTGCAGATAGCTTCATAGGCTGAGACCTAGCCCGTTGCGCCACCAGGAAGGCCCTTGTTCATTTTTGTATGTTAAACATGCTGCGTCATATCTTTTCTACAGCAAATAGACCCACCAACTGCTCTTTATTCCATTATTTTGTCAGAATCTCTTTACCTGCAACTAATTCTTTCATCTTGTCTTGTCACTCATGTTTGGACCCTCTTCAGTCTACCAGAATCTGCACCTCTGAGTTTTCAGTTTTGTGCATATCATCAAAATGGCATATAAGCAGTGGTGATGCCACACCCATATTATGAATATCTTTGCTACAGTTTTGATCTTGTGACCTCATATTTACATTTAATTTCATCAATCCGCAATCGAGTGTCCTTTTCTCCTTGTAGCAACTCCTCTTTACTAATTGTTGCCCATCACCATTAAGCTGAGAGGAAAACTCTTCTCAATATGTCTCTAGATAGAAACTGCCAATGGATCAGGCATTTAAAGAAAGGGAAGATTTCTTTATCTTCTGTAATCATTCTGTGAGAAGAGTTGTAGCTTACAAATCTCCATCTTCTCCTTTAGCAAGCAGAGCTGGTTGTACATGAACAACATACACATGCACACCTATGCACACAAAACCCACACACTTAGACACATCCACACACTTATGCCCACATGCATACTGATGAATCTTCCCTCCAGCAAGAAGTCAAGTGTATTTCCTGCACGTTTTTCATGGGACCCACTATTTTTAGATTGCTAATTGAAATTTTACCTTTCTGTGACTTTCTTTGGTAATTACCTAAATGCTGCAATAAAAAAATTCCACTCCTTTCCAGTACTTTGGACCTTAGCATTGATTCCGGTAATGGAAATAGCTTCCTTCTATTTGAGTTCCAGCAGGGAATTAGCAGTATGGACTGCATTCCCACTTGAGGGACACTCCAAGCCCTCCCTTGTATGGTCTCCTTAGTATGAAAGCAAAGTCTTTGCCAAAAATGTCATCATCAAATCAGTTCTTCCTTGAAGAGTGCGTAGAAAAGAGTTGTTTCATGTTGACTGTCTCCTAGATATTTATTGACTGAAACATTTAAGCTGTTGTTTTTCCCATTTATAATTTTAGGCTACAGTTGCCTAAAATATTTAATCATACAGCAAAGCTCACAGATAATGGGAAAAATGTCAAGTACATTGTTATCCACCATAAAAACTGTGAAAAATAACTGCCATCTGTAATGTGCCTTCTGCTACTGCCTCTAAGAATTTTTACTAGTTACAATATGAAATTAACAGTAGGAAAAACATTTAGAAGGGAAACTTGCTGAACTTCCTTCCAGCTTTATGAAACCAGAAAGATGCACAGATTATCCCTCAAAATCATTTCTATATATCTTGCCTTAAGTCCTGCAATAGCCTACCAATTTCTTGACATCCTCTTTCCTCCAAACACATCTTCAAAATTCCTGCCAGAATTATTTTCTAAACCTTACAACTTGCTCCATAAACAACTACTTAAAAACCAGCCAGAAAGTTCTGTGACGCAGTTTCATGTTATCCTTTCCACCCTCCTTCTCCCTGCAGTCTAACCAGGCTAAGTCACTAGTTACCAGAATTGACCATGCCTCTCCCTGCTCCGTGTTATCTTTAACATGTCAAGTTTTCTCTCCTCTGCATGGTGATTTGCATGTATCCTGAAATATCTGACTCAAATTCCACCTTCTTTATGCTTCCAACAGGCACAATCAGCTGGTCTTCTCTTTGTGAGTATGAAACATATATGTCTATCCCTGTGGGAAAACTTGCCATAGAATCCTAATGCTTTGTTACTAGAGTCTTCCTGTTCAACTCTGAGCTCCTCTGTTGCACAGACAGTATTTCATGCATGGACCTATCAGCCCAACCCCCGCTGTCATGGTGCACTGGCATCCTTTGAATTGACCTCAATCATAGCACATCATCTTGAAAGGATTAGGAGTAAATGGGGTTCCTTACCCAGGAACATGCTCTTTTGGAAAAACCAAACCTTGCCATTATGCAGGCTATGTTTATTTCTAGATCTTTCTCTCTGTACTTTAGCTCATTCTCTTACCAAAAGAAATAACAGCCCTGTCAGTCAGAAAGCAATTGATAGTGATAAAAATCCTCCTTTTAGACATGAGTTCACTGGTTCTTAAGTCATTCTTTCCCACAAACTGCAGGCTCATTATACAAGGGAAATATGGTATCTCTGAGAAGTCACATACTTAGAAGTTTATAATTTGCCTGTACGGATGACTAAGGGTTAGAGGTTTTCACTGTTTATTGGAGTGTGGTTTGGGTAGAGACATCACAGTAAACAAGGTTTCCTTTACTCACTGGAGCTCATATGTGGAAACCTGTTCTCGGGAATTGCACCTATTACATGTTGGGGGTTTTGGAGGGAGAAGGATCAGTTCTTTCCCCTGAAATAAACTTCCATTTCTGAGCAAGGCTCAGGAACTCCTCACTGAACAATGTTCTCTACTTCTGCCTTTCTCTCTCTCTGAATCTGAACTGAGATTTTCTGTTGTGTAAGATAATCTCAGCTTTATTTACTTATTGATTTTCAGTGAGAAAAAAACCAAAGCTTTTGGTAGGATATCTGGTTATCTTAGAAATCTAAAGACTTGACTCAGAGGGAAGCAGAACTGGGAAAATGGACACAGACATGAAATGCAGGCACTCTTTAGATGAAAGTAGTGGTAGGTAATAGAGACAGAAAGTGAAATGCAGGAAGTTTTCTCTCTGCACCCTCACCCAGTACCCACTTTGGCCAGTAAGACCAACCCCAAGACTTAAGTTCACAGAACCCCATTCAGAGATAGAGCAGATCCTCTAAATTCTATTTCTGGTTTCCTAGCACAAAATCTCACTTTAGCCCAGGAGGTAGGTGTGCATGTGAGATACACAGAGCTTGTCTCTAGGGGAAAAATTATGCTTTTGCTGCTGATGGCTTGCCCCTCCATTCCTCTCCTTTTCTCAAATATTTTGCGGTAAATAATGAGCAGGGTTGATAGAGGTCAATATCTATTCCCATCTGCTCTCCAGATCCAACCATGACTGTCTGGTATGGAGTCAAAGATGGTAGCGTCTTAGATCCCAGTACTTTATTTGGAAATAATGTCTCTTTAGGTGAGATCATTGGGTTGAGATGTAATGCAATATGACTAGCATCCTTATAAAAAAGGAAGTGTGGACACAGAGCAACACATAAAAAGAGAACACTTTGTGATATGAAGGCAGACACTGCCAAAGAGGTCAAAGAGGCCAGCACAACCACCAGGAATTCAGGGAAAGGCCTAAAAAATTATCCCCATGGCCCTTGGCAAGAACCAACTCTACCAACAACTTGATCCCAGATTTTCAGCCTCCAACACTTATAAAAACAATAAAACCGTGTTGCTTAAGTTCCTGGCCTATGAATTTTATGGCAGCCCTAGGAAACTAATACACTGTCCTTCAAGAATAAAGATCTAGGAAAACTGGGTATGGCAAAAATGATCTTTCTAATTCCCCTAACATGAGAATAGGGTAACTTGACCCCTACCACACAGAAGCTGTAACTTACCTTTAACAAATAAGGAAGGTCCCTAAATTGAAGAATTTTTCCTCCTAACAGAATGCAGTAGCTGAGTTTAAGAGATTTAAAAGTCCAATAATATATACCAAAGTCATATAAAATGGAGTACTTCAAAAGCAAAGGGATCTTTTTTTTTGAGTGAATACTTCTGCATTTGACCACTTCTATTGTTGTTCTTTTTATTCTTCTCCTCTTAGGCTCAGTCTTGGTTTTTTTCACATTAGACATACTTATTTCTTTTTTGGAAAAATAATTGATTGGAATCTTAGTGAAGTTATTTCTTTGTCCAGAAAGCAACTTAAAATTCCTCAAGATCAGAACTTGTTGTGTACATTTTGGGTTGAAAGAGAAAATGGTCTGTCCCCAATCACCAGAGGTTGTGCTATGTAAAACCATAACCAGTGGTCACATGTGATTATATTACTTTAAGTTACTTAAAAGTAAGTATCAAATGTATATATATGTTTCCATATCTTATAAGGGAGAGGGTCAAATTGGAGGGAAGAGCACATGGAACTATGGTGATGGGTCACAGGTGCTAAGGTGGTGGGAGACCTGTGCGGGAATATACCTGAGGGCAGAAATCAAATATTGTATGTAAATGAACTATAATGTAAGAAAATAAATAAATAAATAAAAATTTAAAAGTAAGTTATTAAATCTTCCTAACAGATAAGGAATTCAAAAATTATCATAATTAAGAAAATCAAAGAATAAGAACAATAAAAAAAACTCAGAAAACCAGATTAGATATATATAAGAAAACTCAGAAAAGGACAAGAAGACTATGAGAAACACAATCAATGACCAGAAGGTCAAGATGGAAACTTTAAACAAGAAAATATTAGAATTGCAGAATGTAAAAAAATCAATGCAAGAGGTAAATATTCTGGAGAAAGTCATAGAAGTAGAATAGGTCAAATGGAAGAATGAATAAGTGATCTTGAAGACATAAATGGGGATAGAAGCAAGATAGAAAAAGGAGAGATACAAAGGAAGAAGAATGAAGAAACACTTTGAGAATTATTTGGGACCACGAGGAAAGGAAGCAAAAGAATCACAGGAATCCAGAAGGAGAAGACAGAGAGAGGGAACAGAAAAACTATTGAGAAAAATGATGGCGGAAACTGTGCAAACTTGTGGAAGGGAATGAACACACAAATATAGGAAGCTAAAAGAATATCAATGTAACTAAATAAAAGGGGGCCCACAGAAAAACACATAGTAAAAAAGCTTCCAAAAGTTCTAGACAAAGAAAAAATTAAGGACGATGATGAGAGGAAAGAAATAGATAATCTATAAAGGAAAACCAATTAGGTAATTACTGAACTTCTATGAAGAAACACCATAGGCGAGAAGATAATGGAGTGACAAACACAAATTCTGAAAAAGAAATAAAACAGAACCACAAAACCATAAATACAATGATAGTAACAGACTTTCACATACCAATAATAACTCTAAGCACTAATGGAGCGAACTCACCAATGAAAAAACACAGAGTATCCGGTTAGATTAGAAAATTAAATCAAAGCTTGCTGCCTCCAGGCAGTGTGCCTAAATTATAAAAAGAAGCATAGATTGAAAGGGTTGGAAAAAAATTCAATAAGCAAAAGGAAAGCAATAGGCTTTAAAAAAAGGTGACAAGAGACAAGGATACACTATATAATGATCAAGGGAACAACACACCAAGAAAATGTAACACTCATCAATATATACTCACCTGAAGAAGGTATACCAAAATACACTAGACAATTACTGAAACAATATCTGAAGCAGATATTGGAGAAAATAAACAGGTGGCAAGTGACTTCAACACCCCACTCTCACCAATGGTCAACAAGACAGAAAATAAACAAGAACACAATTACTCTAAACAAATATTGAAATAACATGGTTTTAACAGGTATTTATAAGGCACACCAAAAAAGTTGAATACACATTTTTCTCAAGGGCACATGGATCATTCTCCATGACTGATCACAAACTGGGACACAATACAAATACATGAAGACTGAAATCGTGCAAAGTATATTTTCTTTGGTAAAGATAACAAACTAGAAATCAACTACAAAAGGAAAGTTAGGAAATCCTCCAATACAGGCAGACTGAAGAAAACACTACTGCAAAATGACTTGTTTAATGAGGAAATCAAAGAAGAAATTAAAAAATACCTTGAGACAAATGATAATGAAGACACAAGCTTCCAGAGCATATGGAACAGTAAGAGCAGTACAAGAAAGACGTATATAGCAATAGTCCCATGATAAGAAACAAACAAAAAAAAAAACCCACACAGAAATAACATAATCTCTCATCTCAAGGTAAAAAGAAAAAAGCCCAAAAGCAAGGAGAAGAAAGGAAATAATAAAATTCAAAGCAGAAATAAACTAAATAGATATCAAAAAGAAAGCTATATATATATATATATATATATATATATATATATATATATATATATATATGATCCAAAAGAACAATAACGCAAAAGCTGCTTCTTTTAAAACAAATAAATAAAAGAGAAAAAACCTTTAGCTAGTCTTAAAAAGAAATAAAGGGGAAAAACTCAAACTCGATCAAAAATGAAAGAGGAGAAATTAAAATATACCCTGCAGAAATTCAGAGGATAATAAGACATTACTGTGAACATTTATATGCAGACATTTCAACAACCTGGATTAGATAGACAGCTGCTTAGACTTACACAATCACCCAATGCTGAAAAAGGAAGAAATACAAAACCTGAATAAACCAATCACAAGCTAGGAAACTGAAAAAGTAATCAAAACTCTTCCTAAAAACAAATGTCCAGGACCAGATGATTAAAAAACAAGTTCTACCAAACATTCAAAACCAAACTAGTGCCTATCCTACAAAAACTTTTTTTTTTACAAGTGGATTGTTTTTTATTTTTATTTTTTGTTTATTTTTTAATATATATTTTTATTGTTATTAATGTCTTTTACATTTTGTGTTCCCCTTGGGTAACCCACCACCAATTCACCCGGGATCCATCTCCGTGGTCCCTTGTGTTCTTTTCTATTCCATTTTGTGCTCTTATCCTCCCCTCCCCTTGCCCACCCCCCCACCCGCTGAGTGTCTCTCTCCTATTTGGTTTCATTATAGTCCTGTTATAAGTGAAACCATCCGCTATTTTTCTTTTTCTTTCTGGCTTATTTCACTGAGTATGATCCCCTCTAATTCCATCCACGTCGCTGCAAATTGCATGTGTTTATCTTCTTTGAATGCTGCATAGTATTCCATTGTGTATATGTACCACATCTTCTTGATCCAATCATCTATTACCTACCCTACAAAAACTTTTTCAAAAAATTGAGAAAGAAGAAATACTTCCAATACATTTTGAAGCAAGCATCACTTCTAATACCAAATAATACCAAATACCAAAATCAAGCAAAGACAACACAATAAAAGAAAACTCCAGGCCACTCTCCCTAATGAACATAGATGCTAAAATTCTCACTAAAATATTAGCAAGTCAGGTCTTACATTCAGGTCTTTTATCCATTTTGAGTTGACTTTTGTGCAGGGTGTGAGGTAGTAGTCTAGCTTCATTTTTTTGCATGTGGCTCTCCAGTTTTCCCAGCACCATTTATTGAATAGACTGCCCTTGTTCCACTGCATTTTCTTTGCTCCTTTATCAAAGATTAGTTGTTCATAGATATGTGGCTTTAATTCTGGGTATTCTATTTGGTTCCATTGGTCTTTCTGTCTGTTTTTGTTCCAGTACCATGCTGTTTTAATTATTATGGCTTTGTACTATAGTTTGAAATCAGGGTGTGAAATTCCTCCATTTTCTTTCCTTTTAGTTAGTAGGGCTTTAGCTAAGTGAGGTTTTTTGTGGTTCCATATGAATTTCATCAGTAGTCGATCTATTTCTTTGAAGAATGTCATTGAGATTTTTATTGGAATAGCATTGAATCTGTACATTGCTTTTGGTAGGATTGTCATTTTGATAATGTTAATCCTTCCAATCCAAAGGAACTCTTCTACACTGCTGGTGGGAATGGGAACTGGTCCAATCACTATGGAAAGCTGTATGATGATTCCTCAAACTGCTCAACATGGAGCTTCCATACGACCCAGCAATACCACTTTTGGGAATTTACCCAAAAGACACAAAAACACGAATCCAAAACGATACATGCACCTGTATGTTCATTGCGGTGCTGTTCACAATAGCAAAGGTATGGAAGTAACCCAGATGTCCAAAAATAGATGATTGAAACAAGAAGATGTGGTGCATATACACAATGGAATACTATTCAGCATTCAAAGAAGATAAACACATGCAATTTGCAGTGACATGGATGGAATTAGAGGGGATCATACTCAGTGAAATAAGCCAGAAAGAAAGAGAAAAATATCAAATGGTTTCACTTATAACAGGACTATAAGGAAACCAAATAGGAGAGAGACAATTAGCGGATGGGGGGAGGAGAGAGAGGAGGAAAAGGGCACAAAATGGAATAGAGAAGAACACAAGGGACCGTGGAGATGGATCACGGGTGAGTTGGTGGTGGGCTACCCAAGGGGAATACAAAATGTAAAAGACATAAATAACAATAAAAATATATATTTATAAAAAAAATTAGCAAGTCAAATGCACTAATGCATTAAAAGGATTATGCTACATGAGCACATACTAAGAAAACCAACAACAACAAATGCTGGCGAGGATGTGATGAAAAAGGAGCTGGTAGTAATGTAAACTGGTCTAACCACTATGGAAAGCTGTATGGACATTCCTCAGACTACTAAAAATGGAGCTACCATATGACCCAGCAATTCCACTTCTAGGGATCTACCCAAAGGACACAGAAACATTAATTCAAAAGAGTACCTGCACCCCTATGTTTATTACAGCACTATTTATTATAAGACTTGGAAACAACAGATGACTGGATCAAGAAGATGTGGTAAATATACACAATGGAATACTACTCTGCAGTCAAAAAAGATAAACTCATGCCATTCATAGCAACATGGATGGAGCTAGAAGGGATCATGCTCAGTGAAATAAGTCAGAAGGAAAAAGAAAAATGTCGACAGTTTCACTTTGGGAGGAACAGAGGGGAACCAAATAAAGGGGAAAAAACAACAATAATAATAACCAGAACAAAACAAAACAAAAATAAATAGACAACCATATTTCAAAGACATTCTACAGGGCAGGGGGAGGGAAAGGGATCAAAATGAGGGCGGGAAGAGCACAAGGCACTATGGTGATGAGGCATGGGTGAATTGATGATGTAAATTCTATGGGGGCTACACCTGAGGAAGAAAGCAGCCATTGCAAAAAATAAATAAAACTATAAAAAAATAAGGATTATACTCTATGAGCAGTGGAATTTATAACAGAGACACAAGGATGGTTCAACATCTAAAAATGAACCAGTGTATTTTAACACAACAATAAAGGAAAGATAAAAATCATATGATCATATCAAAAGATACCAAGTAAGCATTTGATAAAGATCAACATCCATTTACTTTGAAATTCCTCAAAAAGTTAGGGACAAAGGAATATATCTTAACAAAATAAAAGACATATAGGAGAACACACAGTTAGCATCATTCTAAATTACCAAGAACTGAAAGCTTTCCACTAAGATGTGGTACAAGATGAGGATGTCCACTCTCACGACCACTGTTCAACATAGCATTGGAAGTCCTAGCAAAAGCAATTATGCAGGAGAAAAATATGAAAGAACTCCAAACTGGGAAAGAAGTAACGCTATGATTATGCACAGATGATATGATAATAGAGAGAACCTTAAAACATCCATGGAAAAACTAATCAAAACAATAAACCAGTTCAGCAAAGTATCAGGATACAAAATCAACACACAAAATTTAGTTTCCAGGCTCCTCTGGTGGTGCAGTGGTTAAGCTCTGCACTGTGGAGCTGTCGGCAGCGGCGATACAAGTTCAACTCCCGGCCAGGGAGATTCCCACATGGTGCAGCAGACCTCTCCTGTATTGCCCACTGCTCCCCTCAGCAGTGTATTTCCATAGATCTGCCTGTTCTGCTCCCCACTCTGTATCTGGTGAACCCTCTCACCGCCCCCTGACTCTGGCCTGTACCCCAGCTTGTATGCATAAATAAATAAATCTTAAAAAAAAACTTCTAGGTTGCTTATTTTAAAAAAAACAAAAATTAATTGCTTTCCTATATGCTAACAATGAGTTAGAAGAAAATTAAGGAATCTATCCCACTTGTAGTTTCTAAAAAATAATTAAATTAAATAGCTATGAATAAATCAAAGGAGGGGAAAGACCAACACAAGGAAAACTATACAATATTATTAAAAGAAATAGAAGACACAAGGAAATGAAAATATATCCACTGCCCATATATTAAAATAATCAACATTGTAAAAAAAGGTCATCCTACCCAAAGCAATACACATCTTCAATGAAATCCCAATAAAAATCTCAATTGCATTCTTCAAATAAATGGAACAAGTATTGCTGAAATTGATGTGCAATCACAGAAGACCCAAAATAGTCCCTAAAAAGTGGGGATATGGAGGGATTACACTTCTAAACTTGAAACTATACTATAATGCCATAATAATTAAAACAGCATGGTCCTGGAACAAAAACAGACAGGCAGATCAATGGAATAGAATTGAGAGTCTAGAAATCAAACTGCACACTCATGGACAACTAATCTATGGCAAAGCAGCAAAGATTATACACTGGAACAATGTAAATCTCTTAAATAAATGGTACTGGGAAAAATAGGGATTCAACATGCAAAAGAATGAAACTGGACCACAATCTCATAACTTACATGATAAAATGGATAAAAGATTCACATCTAAGACCTGAAATCATAACATATATAAAAGAAAATGTAGGAAAAACACCCAATGACATAAACTGCAGAAATATCAAGATTCATCTCCAACATCTAGGGAAACAAAGGAAAATACATAAATGTACTACAACAGACTAAAAGGCTTTTGTACAGCAAAATGGATAGTAACAAAAACAGAGACACCACATTGAAAAGGAGAAAAAATTCACATATCATACATCTGACAGGGACTGACATTGAAGATCTACAAAGAGCTCATAAAACTCAACAAAAATTACACAAACAACCCAATCAAAAAATAGACAGAATAGCTAAATAGGCATCTTGCCAAAGAGTACTTGCTGACATGTAATGTTTGTCATCACTTATCAAGGAAATGCAAATCAAAACCACAATGAGAGAAGGCTAGTAGGAATGGCCCATATTAAAACAATAATAATAATAACCCACCTACCCTGTTGGTGAGAATGTAGATTGGGCCAGCCCCTGTGGAAAACAGTGTGGAGATTCCTCAAAAGACTAAAAATTAATCTGCTGTAAGACCCAGCAATTCCACTCCTGGGTATCTACACAAAGAACACAAAAACACTAATTTGAAAAGAAAATTGTACTCCTGTGTTTACTGCAGCACTGTTTACAATACCCAAGACATGGAAACAATCAAAATGCCCCAAAACAAATGAGTGGATCAAGCTGATTTGGTGTATATATACACACACACACACACACACACACACACACACACACATATATATGTATATATGTATACACACACATACACATATACATATATATATATACACACATACATACAGTAGAATACTACTCAGTGATTGAAAATGATAAGCTCATGCCATTTGTGGCAGCACAGATGGATGGATGAAACTGGAAGTGATTATACCAAGTGAAATAAGCCAGAAGGAGAAAGATAAATATTGAATGGTATTTCTTACATGTGGAAAATGGAGAAAGCAAACAAAGGGTCAAACAAGGACAAACTTTAAAGGCATCCCTTGAAAACTGTCCATAGAACTGAGGTATCTGAAAGGAAGGGAAAGAGGGGTGGACATAGGAAGGGATGATAATATGTGGGGAAAATGGGAGCACAAGGAATTGTGGTGGAGGACTATGTGTGTTTTGATGGTGGGAGAGCTACGATGGCCATATCTGAGGGGGTAAATCCTACATTGGCAAAATATTAACAAAGATGTAAAACAATGTTTCTTATTAATAAAAAAATTAAATACCTCCAGAAAGACACTAGACTTATATATATTTAAAGCGAAATAAAATATCAAAAGCTTCTAAAGAATCTAAAGGCAACTAAAAATTCTCAATATAGTTTTTGTACCAATATTTTAAAAAAAAGTTAATGTCCCAAATGCCCATGCATGGACTGCCAAAATTTCTTTAAGACCTACTACTATTCAAGGTTCCTCAGACTATTAAAAAATGGACTACCATATGACCCAGCAATTCCACTCCTAGGAATCTACCCAAAGGACACAAAAATATTAATTCAAAAGGACACATGCGCACCTATGTTTATTGCAGCACTATTTACAATAGCTAGGATATGGAAACAACCCAAATGCCAAAAAATAGATGACTGGATCAATAAGACGTGGTACTTATGCACAATGGAATATTATTCAGCAATCAAAAAAGATAAACTCATGGCATTCGCAGCAACATGGATGGAGCTAGAAGGGATCATGCTCAGTGAAATAAGTTAGAAGGAAAAAGAAAAATATTGGATGGTTTCACTTACAGGAGGAATACAAAGGAATCAAACAAAGGATCAGGGAAAAAATAATAGCAATACATAAAAAAATAACGGGCAACTACAAATCAGAGGCATTCTACAGGCAAGGGGGAGGCAGATGGATCAAAACAAGAGAGGGAAGAGCACAAGGGACTATGGCATTGCTGCATGGGAGAATTGGTGGTGGGAATTCAATGGGGACAACACTTGAGAGGAGAAAGCAAACAACGTACAAAAATGAACAATGATGTAAAATATATATAAATAATTAAATAATATAAAAATTTTAAAAAAAGCAGAAGACCTGCTATTCGTCTGCTACAGAAAGGCTGAACTTTTTTTTATATATAATATATATTTTTATTGTTATTTATGTCTTTTACATTTTGCATTCCCTTTGGGTAGCCCACCACCAATTCACCCTTGATCCATCTCCATGGTCCCTTGTGCTCTTTTCTATTCCATTTTGTGCCCTTTCCCTTCCCTCCCTCCGGCTCCCTCCACCCCCTCTCCCCCACACTGATTGTCTCTCTCCCACCCGGCCTCCCTATAGTCCTGTTATAAGTGAAACCATTCGATATTTTTCTCTTTCTTTCTGGCTTATTTCACTGAGTATGATCCCCTCTAATTCCATCCATGTCACTGCAAATTGCATGTGTTTATCTTCTTTCCATGCTGAATAGTATTCCATTGTGTATATATACCACATCTTCTTGATCCAATCATCTATTTTTGGACATCTGGGTTGCTTCCATACCTTTGCTATTGTGAACAGTGCTGCAATGAACATACGGGTGCATGTATCCTTTCGGATTAGTGTTTTTGTATCCTTCGGGTAAATTCCCAAAAGTGGGATTGCTGGGTCGTATGGAAGCTCCATGTTTAGCAGTCTGAGGAATCGCCATACAGCCTTCCATAGTGGTTGGACCAGTTAACATTCCCACCAGCAGTGTAGAAGAGTTCCTTTTTCTCCACATCCTTTCCAGCATTTGTTATTGCCTGTATTTTTAATGTGTGCCATCCTCACAGGTGTGAGGTGGTATCTCATAGTGGTTTTGAGTTGCATTTCCTTGATTATAAGTGATGTTGAGCATTTTTTCATGTATCTGTTGGCCATTTGCTTTTCTTCTTTGGAGAAGTGCCTTTTGAGCTCTTCTGCCCATTTTTTGATTGGGTTATTGGCTTTGTTTTTGTTGAGTTGTGTGAGTTCCTTGTAAATTTTTGTTATCAGTCCTTTATCAGATGTATTGTGTGCAAAG